>CAJQUW010014075.1:0-280588 GCA_907163375.1 Prostheceraeus crozeri | reverse complement strand
TCCGCTACAGCTTTGCTGGTTAGACCGAAGGTTGCTGTTCACACCATTACCTCTTATTTCTTCAATTGAACGAACCGTAGGTTCTATGGCTACGCCTGATTTCCTCTCATGTTTACTATCAGACACTGCAGCTATGTTAGCAATTTTGGTCTTTGTTTCCTCTGAAAGTTTTTTTGATATTTGTAGTTCTTCAGAATCATCCTTAAGTTTACGAATAGCTTCTAGTTGTTTTAATTCGTTTTGAGACTTAACAGCATTTGATATTGCACTACCTGTACTACCTATAGCAGCTGCTCCTTTTGCAGCAGATGTAATCAAATCTTTATTATTTTTAATCAAGTTAACGATACTTCCTATACCAGAAAAGATGCCAGCTCCGCTGTTTACACTATCTCCTTCTTTTTGAATAGTTTCCACATTGTTATAATGGTAAACAGATTTCATAGATGGTTCATGTGCTATTTTTTGATTTGAAGCAAAATGTTTAAGATTGTGTTTATAAATTATAGACATTTTTTAGTAATAAATTTGTCTTTTGGAGAAAATATTTACGTTAAGATTTACGTTTAGATTTACGTGTCTGATCGGCTGAAGCCTCTGAACAATGTTCTATAGGTTAGTAACCTGAGGACCTTTCGTCCGATCAAGATTTACGTGTCTGAATGTCCAACAACTTCGTGATAACTTTATTAATTTTCCGTTGCACTTTATCTATCGCGTCAAGCATCGTGTGGTGTACTTTAATTTCTTTTCTATTAACTTGCATTTTCTGCTGATTCATCTTCAACGCCGTTTTAAGAGCATTCAATTAAATTTAAGAACATCTAACTGATTTTTAACAGCATCTAACTGTTCTTCATTTACTTTAGAGTGTTCCTGTAAATTTTTCTTTAATTCATTTTCTAAATTGATTTTAAGAGTTTTCATTTTATCAACTTTTTGATTAAGTGAGTTTACTTCATTTATTATTCTATTCATCTTTTTCATTTGTTGAGTAATTTTAGAACTTAATTCATCAACACTTTTTGGAATGTAGTTTGTAACTGCTTTAAATTTTTTTTAATTCTTTCAGGAAGTTTTTCTATTTCATCTTCTAATTGTTCTTGCAATAATTTTATCTGATGTTTATTTTCAATGACTGCAGATTTTAGCTTTATAGAAAGCAATATTAAAATTTTTGATTGTTCTGAAATCTTTTTAAAAAGTTTTGCTATATCTGCTTCTAGCTCTCTATTCTTTTTATCAAGTTTTAATAATTTTTCGTTTAATGATTTGTCATTAAGTTTAAGCAACTTTAATTCATTCATCAGTGGAACCAAAACATCGTTTATATATTTTTCTTTTAAGTCATTAATTTGTGTATCAACATATTGCTTATTTGTTAACTCTGTATTTTGTTGCGGAAGAATAGAAAGATGTAATGGGCCAGATAAAACGTCTCCAGTTTTCATGACATAATGTTCTGTTTCTATTTCTGATTCACGATTATTCGGGATATATACACCTCCACCAACATTTGATAACATCATTTTTTAAACAATAAAAAAGTACTTTTTCTCTAATAATATTTTTTTTTCTAAAAAGTAATTTTTTCTTACATAAAAATAAAAAAATGGAAAAAGCAAATTTAAAAAAATTATGTTAGCCCGCATCATCCTGTTCTTCTTATTCGATGAGATCATCGGGATTTGAAAATAAATGTTTTGATGATAATAATAATCCATGTATAGATGTTAATCTTTTGCTTGAATTACAGGCCGAAATATTCAAAGAACAAACTAAAGGTTTACCTTTTATAGAAACTAATTATTGTATATTTCCAGGTGATCCATTTATTAAATTTATGGATATTGTAAGTAAATAAAATGATGTGGCTTATGTAGAATTAAATAAAGAAAATATGCTAATTATTGGTCATAATAATGTTTATGGATTTTTTAGAGCAGTATTACCAATCAGTAATACAGATTGGATAGAAACTAAAATGATTAATTATATCAATGTTCTGAATTAGTTAAAAAATTAAGATCTTTTTCAAAGGAAAAAATAAGATTATTTGTTGATGAGTTTAATCAATATAATATTCATACAGAGAGTAAAAAACATAATGAAGAATTATTATGTCAAGTTTCTTATAGAGATACAATTTATAAAAAAGAAATTTCTGACGTGCCACAAAGATATGATGATATATATACTTATATATTACTTATATATATACTTATATACTTATATAGGATTATATTCAAACTTAAATATTAATTTATTAAAATCATATATAAATGGATTATCACGACAAGAAAAAAATTATATGTGGACTACACCTTATACTATTAACAATGTCCAAAATCATAATAATTTTAAAGAATCTTATAATAATAATGATGATGAAAATATAGATGATAATTCTGAAACATCTGAAAAGGGTGTAAATGGTAAAAAAGATTATAATAATATTAGTAATTATAAAAATGTAAGTGAAGAAAAATTTATATCTCAACATGATTTTAATACTACATATAATCAAAATTCATCTAAATTTCATTTTCTTACAATTGAAAATAATAATGATGGAATAGTTGAAGATACTATCAGACAACTATGTGTCGGGTCTACAAAATTTAAATTAGGATTTACATCTAATCAATTAAAAATTTTATCAACTTTAATAAAAACTAAAAATGATTCAGATTATGGTGGTGTTATTAAATTTTCCAAAAGAGATCAAAGACCAATATTTTTCTCTATTATATTATTATCAGATAATAAATGTAATTTGGAGTTAGATATTCCTATCAGGGAATGGCATCCTATACCAAAAAGTGTAATTTATGATGTTGAAGAATCAATTTATGATGATGAAGAATCAATAGTTATCGAAAATAAAGTTAAATTATCTTTTGATAAAACATTATATGATAAGGAAAATAAAATAACTAAAAAACTTGAAATATATAATGATATATAATAACTCTCAAGACCTTGATATTAGAATTTTTATATCGAAAATTGAAACACAATTTTTTTCTTTAAAAAACAAGAAAATGGAAAAATTTCATTTTAACTTATGTAAAAAAAATTGCAAACAAAAGGAAGTTATCAATCTCATTTACAAAGTAAATTGCATTTACAAAATGTAGATCGAGTTGATGAAGGAAATATATTAAAACTAAATAATTATAAAAACTATCTAGAAACACTACCTACTGATATAAAAATTAAAAAAATATTTGATGATTATTCACATTCGGAATATAAAGAAGTTTTTAATAGTGAAGATGAACATGTACCAGAATGAAGATATTTGTTTAGCGATACTGATGAATTTAACGAAATAAATGAATTTGACGAAGCGGTAACAGATATAAAATATTTATTTAATGAATCTGTTGAACATAATGAAACCGATGAAACTTTTTATAATGTATTAACAAACTTTTTCAAAATATTTAAGAAATCTTTCAAATGTTATATGAATGTAGAAGTACCTCATACAAAAAATGGATCTAATGGAATTCATAATGTAAATGATATACAACCCATATTTGAATCGATGATAAATAAATTAGAAAATTGTATAATTGAAGCCCAGTTACGTGAATCTGGTTGGATATTTGTTAAAATACTATCTAAGAAAATAGTAATTGTTAAATATAAAAATAATACTGGCGGCAGTTATGTTCCTTTACCTTTCAGTTCACCATAAATAATCAACATAAAAAATGAAGATGATTATTGTTTTCTGTGGAGTATTATAGCACATTTACATCCTGCAGAATATCACAAAGAAAGACTAAATCATTATAATAAAGAAGAATACATAAATGAATTTGATCTCTCTGATGGCTTAGATGAATTTCCATATGATTATAATAGGTTAATAAAGTTTCATAAAAAGAATAAAAATTTAATGGAAGTAAATCTTTTTGAATTAAATGTGAATTATGTTTCTATTGGTGATATTACTCCATTTTACTCAGATTCAAAAAAATTTTATTTGAATAATAAAAATTTATGTCAGTCAGAAATAGTTTATAATGATAGAGGAAATTACATGCATCATAATATTTTTTACCAAGGAAATATAATATGTACTGAAAAATTTCAAATTGTAAAAACATTACCACCAATAATGATTAATCATAATAATTATAAAGGGCGTAATTATAATTATGATTATGATTCCGACTATTTATCTTTATCTTTAGAATATCAACAAAAATTACAAAATTTCAGTAAAATTTTACAAAAATGTAAAACAGATTATCAACAACAAACAAAAATATTAGTACAAGAATACGGCCATAAATATCAAAATAAGATAGAAACGATTCAAAAATTAAATAAAGACAATAAAGAATTAAATAATGAAGAATATGAAACCAATCAAAAAATAAATAAAGAATTAAATTAATGTTTTTAAAAATGTCAACAGCAATATAAAGAACAATATAATAAAGAATATGAACAACAGTTAGAAATATGAAATCAAAATTATCAACAGTCTGAAAAAGATTTTCAAGAACATATCGATTTAACACATGAAATATATCAAGATAAATTTGAAAAATTAAAACAAACAAAACAATCAGCACAAGCGAATACATTATATTATCAAGATCATTTTATATTGTGTAAAGATGTTTCTATATTTACAAAAACTTCAGATAATGCTAATTTTCCCTGTCTCCAATCTATGACGAGCTTTAGAACTAAAGAAGAAATGAATAGACATTTGGAGAATTGCCAACAAAATGAAGCAGTTGAAAATACTTTTCCTAAAGATGATTATTAAATATATAATAGACATTATTTGAAAAATAAAGTACACTTTACTATTTATTGTGATTTCGAAGCATATAATGTTAACATGACATTCTGACATTAGCATTCTGATAATTGTAAATATGAAAAATGTGCACCTGAAAAAAGTAAAGAAAAATATTTATTTGAACAAAAACCATTATGTTGGGGAATGTACATTTATTCAAATTATCCTGAATTATTTAAATCAGAATATTATCAATACTGTGGTGAAGATAATTCAGAAATGTTTACAAAGAAAGTAGAAGAATCACAATGTCGTTTTTCACAATTGCTTGAAACAAATATACCAATGCTTCCATTAACGGATGAAGAAAAATTTAATTTTGTTAATGAAAAAAATTGTTATTACTGTGGAAAAAGATTTACAAATAATTATAAAACTGGCAGAGGTAGATATCTTGATAAACTAAAAGATCATGATCATCTAAATGGATTATATAGAGGTGCAGCACATAATTTTTGTAATCTTAATGCTAATAAATTTAAATATAACTTTGTTCCTTTATACTTCTACAATGGTTCTAAATATGATTTCCATTTAGTAATGAAAGATTTATTTTCATCTGAAAAATTACAACAACAACAAATAAATGTACTATGTAAAACAGAAGAAGAATATTTTTCAATGCAATTAGGTTGTATTAGAATTTTAGATGCATTTAGATTTTTTACTCCTAATTCATTAGATGTTATGGGAAAAACTTTGAAACCTCAACAATGTAAAATATTAAATAAATATAATTTAAAACCTTTAACAGGCATATTTCCGTATGAATATATAACGGGATATATAAATAGAATAAATGAAATAATGAAAGAACAAAAACTTCCTCCAATAAATAAATTTAAATCAACATTAAAACAATCACAATTATCTGAAGAAGACTATGCAGAAGCTGAAAAGAATTGGAGAGAGTTAAATTGTAGAACAATGTATGATTATACAATGAAATATCCTCAGATAGATGTATTAATCCTTACTGATCTTTTTGAAAACTTTCGTGACTTCGTTTATAATATATATTTATATATAATGTGTTTAAAATATTATGGAATAGATCCATGTTATTGCTATTCTACACCAGGTTTAACATGGTTAGCAGGATTAAAACATACTGGTGTTAAACTTAAACATTATAAAGAAAATACATATGATAGATTATTATTTTTTGAATCTGGAATTAGAGGTGGTGTTTCATCAGTTTTTGGAAATAGATATGTTAAATGTTATAATAAGAAAGTAAATCCTGAAGATTATGGTTATTTAAAAAATTTAAATCCAGAAGAAAAAGATCAATTTATAAAATTGTTTAATCAAAATATAGAAGGACTTATATCAAATGAAGAGAGTCAAGCAGCAGTTGATGAATTCATGAGAGAAAACTATTTGTTATATTATGATTTTAATAGCTTATATTCTTCTTGCATGATACAAGAATTACCAACAGGTGAAATGTCATGGTGTAATATTCTTGATTGTCAAAAAACATATGATGGAAATTATAATTTTGGTTATATATATGAAGTTGCTTTAGCATATCCTGATGAAATAAAAGATAAAACAAAATATTTTCCTTTCTGTCCCGAAAACAAAATTCCCAATATAGAAGATTTTTCAGATTATCAAAAATCTTTAATTCCTAAGAAATACAGACCAATAAAAAAACTTTTGTTAACACAAAGCAATAAAGGAAAGTATGTTGTTCAAGGAAAGATGTTAGATTGGTATTTAGAACATGGAATGATTCTCACCAAAATAAATCGAAAACTATCTTATCAAAAATCTAGGTGGTTAAAAAATTATATAGAGTTCAATATTGAAAACGTAAAATAGCTAAAAGAAATAAAGATGATTTTGGAAACGTGTTCTTCAAATTAATGAATAATGCATTTTATGGTAAGACTTTAGAAAATGTGCGTAATAGACAAAATATTGAAATAGTTTATGATAAAGATAGGCTTCAAAATTTAACAAGGAAACCTACGTACAAAAGAACTACTAGATTTAGTGATGAACTATGTGCTGTACATTTACATGTACGTCGAATCAGCGTAAAGCATGATAAGTTTAATTTTATTGGATTCACTATATTAGAATTAGCTAAACTATTTATGTATAAATTTATATATGATTATTTAGCACCTGCTTATGGCAAAAACTATAAATTACACTTTACAGATACGGATTCCGTTTTCTTAGAATTAACAATACCGTATAATTCTTCACTTGATGAAGAAATTAATAAAATAAAAGATATCATTCATCCTTCAGAATTATGTAAAGTAAAAGATGAATTAGAAGGAAATGAAGATTTCATAACAGAAGCTATATTTTTCAAATCTAAATGTTATTGTTATAATACAACTAATAATATTAAAACACATAAAACATTAAAAGGAATTTCAAAGGCATCAGTGGCTAACCAGATAACATTTCAAGATTATAAGAATACATTATTTGATAATAAAATAAAAACAGCATGTAACTATAGACTTAATTCAAAGAAACATAAAATGTATTTAAAAGAGGAAAATAAATTAGCATTAGATCCATTTGATGATAAAAGAAAAATTTTACCTGATGGAATAACTACTTTACCTTTTTAAAGTTTATATATTATTTTTTTAATCCGTCTAGAATAAAAATTTTATTATTTATTACTCAGTATAAAATTTTTTTATTACTCAGTAAACAAATCTTCTATAACTCTTTCATGAATTTTTTTATCAATATTAATTGTAATGAAGCCATAATCTTTTGACTAAGCATTGTTACACGATTGTTTAAATTCATCTTTATTTCTTACACATAAATCTCTTAACAAATCACTTAAGTTTCTTGCATTTATTTCAAATAGTATAAATATATTTGCATTCTTTCTAATGACACTTCCGTCTAATGAATACATACTTTGTGTTAAATAAAAAACACTACAGTTATTATGTCTACCTCTTGTGAAATAATTTCTCTGAACTGACTGATTTCTATCATTAACACAATCATCAAAAATTACACAATGTTTCATTCTTTTATCTAGTTTACCACTATCTTACCACTATCTTGCATATTACCACTATCATCTATTAATTGTATCTTTATATGCTTATTTTTAATGGATTCTACTAACTGATTATTTTTTGCTGCTTCTTCACACCACGAACTTATTTCTTCTTCATATTCAGAATTTTCATATTCTTTGAATAATGAAGCAACTGCTGTTTTTTAAGATTATTTTCAAATCCATATTTTAAAGATTGATAGACGGGTTATTTTGCTGTTGTTGTATAAGTTATAAGATTGTTATAATCCAAAAAATTTGGAGTCGTTAAAATTTTAAATAATAGATACGTTTTACCACATCCTGATCTTCCACAAATAACTGACAAAACTTTTTTAGATAAATTTGGATGATGATTAAATTTAAGTTTTTTTTATTTAATGGGGAAAATTCACTCATTTTTTAATAGAAAAATTTTATTTTTATTTTTAAAGAAGAAGAAGAAAATTAAACTTCTTTAACCAAAAGATCTATCATAATCTCTTCACCTCCAAAATTCATTTCTTGTCCTTTCTCATCAGTGATTTTTATGTTAATGTTGTTAATAGTTTTTCTTGTAATAGGGAAATATATTAGTGTTTGTGGAAATGCATTTAATCTATAACCAATGGGTACAGTAAAAGCTGGAAAACTGAATATTAAATTTCACAATTTACCATTTATATATCTTCCTTCGATAATGTCACTATGTACAACAATTGAATTTATTTCAGTTATTTTGGAATCTTCTCACCTAAATGATAACCTTGACTATAGGTTTGTTTATTAAATCCTAATAGCTTTGACAATGATCTATCATGATTAAAATCAACTTGATGATTTTCGTCTAAAGTAAGAGAAAATTTATTAACTGCCGGTTCAACTGCAAAATGGTATCTTCAAATGGTATACCTAAATGTCTCTTAATTTCATTTGATATTGATTCAACTTCGTAAGAACCAGGAAGAAAAGTCAGTACTTTCCACGTTTTGCCTTTATCAGTAGAATATCTAAATTGATCATTCACATCTTTGATAACGTTTTGAATAGTGTTAAATGTGGAGAAACTAGTCAATGCAATTTGATAATTTTTATTTTGTTCCAAATGTAGAATGGGTTCAAAATTACAAGTGTGTGATGAAGTAGTTGTTATAATTTTTAACGTCGTACTAAATTTTGATGAACCCAAAATCTCTGTTAGATTTTCTAAATGATTATTAATTTTGTCTAAATCTGCTGATGATAATTCTCTGGAAGACATTTTTTAGCTAAAATTTTGTATAAATATTTTTTTATAAAAAAAATAAAAACAACAACATATTTCAGCTATACTTTTATAATCCTCTTCATTTAGAATCCTCTTTTCTAACAGTCTTTTCAATATAGCATGAATTTCATTGAAACTAGAATTATGTCCTTTTATCGCAGATATTAAAATATTTAATCTATTTAGTAATTCTTGTGGATCATCTGGTAAGAATACAGTTGTTTCAGTTTTAGAACCTTTTCCTACTTTAACTCCCGTTGATAATAAATTTTCTAATTCTCTATAACGTTTAAGAGTTTTTCCTGCTTTAACTGTATCTAACATAGCTTTATATTTTATGAGATTTTCTACAGCATAATTATTTAAATCTGTACTTCTTAAAAGATCAACAGAATTTCTATCTAAACTAAAAGGATATTCATCTGGTGAAAAAATTAAACCTCGAAAAGGTTGTGGAAATATTTCTTTTTGTCCGAGATAAAGTCTAGGTATTGTTTTTCCATCTATAAATGAAATAGAATGTTCAAATTGCATAGATTTTGGTAATTTCTTATTAATGTTTGATTCTAGTAATCCATAGTCATCTAATATAGTTTTGTGTTCTGGATCTGTTATATTAATTTGTTTATCATTATTTGTACTTTCTTTTTCAAGAGTTTTAAATGGTTTCATAGTTTTTTCAAAATCAGTTTTTACTTGCTCGGTTTGCTGCATTTTTTCAAACATATCAGATTGAATACCAGCTTTTATCATTCTATGCTGAAGATGATTTTTTTCATAATATTTCTTTGTTTTATTAACTCTTCTAATTGTTTAATTCTTTTTAGATTATCAGCTATAATTTTATCCATTTTTAAAATATAATATTTGAATTTTGTGGTACCATTGGAATACAACAAAAACATTTTACTGAACAAATTATTTTTTTATCGTTTTGTTGTCTGACATCTTTTCGTTTTAAGTTTTGTTTAATAAAGTTTTGTTTAATAAAGTTTTTAGCTCTTCTAAAAAAATTTTATAATTTTCTTCATTAGAAATTTTATCATCACTAAAAGTTTTACCATCCTGTTTATTCTTGTCATGAACTTTTTCGGACTTTAAATGAAATGATATTTGATTTACTTCATTAGCTATTTGATCAAATTTTTCAATCTCATCTAACGTAATAACATTATCATCACATACTCTTTGAAAGCAGTAATGTAATTTGTCATAGACTTCTTTAATATATAAATGTTTAGTTTTTAATGATTTTCGTTTTTTAGTAATTAAAGATTTATCTAACATTGTAACAAGTGAAGTTGTAAAAACACCCGTACCTGTTAAAGCAGTAGCAACTACTGGAATTACTAAAACACCAGAAGATATAACAATTGTTAAAGCACCTAAACTTATTGTTAAGAATATGCCAATTCCTTGTGTTACATTCTTAACTTTAGACCATCTCTTTCTTAATTTATCATAATGCTCTAATCATAATAATAATTGAGATTCTTTATTTTTCATATAACGTACTCTATCCTTGTGTTTTTCTTTATTCAACTCAGTTATTTTTAATTGTGATAACGAAGGATACATTCTTGCGGTTTCTTCCACTTTTGTTTCATCCACTTTTGTTTCTTCCATTTTTAAAGAAATATTTTTAGACACATAATTTTAGTTATCTGAAATTTTAGAAACCTGAGAAATGGATAAAATTCATGAATTTAGACGTTTTTAAAAATACTAATTTTTATGATTTTCGGTGTCCTGGAACGGTCATGATTTTGAGGAGAAAATAATCATAATCTCAAATTTGAGATTCATAACTTTTATGATTTTCGGTGTCCTGGAACAGTCATGATTTTCAAGGTAAAAAATTGTAATTCTCAAATTTGAGATTTTGAAAAATTTGAAAAATTGGGTATATTTAAAAACGCTTAAATTTATGAATTTAGGTCTTAATAACCTGAAAACTGACCAAAATTCTTAAATTTAGTCGTTCTTTTAAAATACCAATTTCTCAAAAATGGTACTTTTTAAATGGTCTAAATTTATGAATTTAGGTCTTAAAACCTGAAAAAATGACCAAAATTCTTAAATTTAGTCGTTTTTAAAAGTACAAAAAATTTGAGAATTTTGTCCTGTCCTGGAACGGTCTTTTGCCCATTACTCAGACCACCACCTGGATCCGAACCAAAATTTCCTTTGCTCTGATAAAAGCACAGCCGTTTGATGTGTTCGTGAATCACGTCCAAAATTTCAATCCGCAATTAATACAAGTAACATTAGAATAATAACCTTCATGAAGAATTATTCTTCGTCAGCATAATTTTCAAAGGTATATCTATTGTTTATGACCTATTGGGAAAGTGTTCTTAAACACGATGATTTCTCAAACATTTCTTCAACAATAAGAAAACATGACTATACTCTTATTCGTCGGTTGGTCCTCAGCGAATAAGTTGACGTTAAATGGGTCAAAGTGTTTCACTGTACGTTTCTTAAAGGAGAGATCTCCAAATATTCCATGTAATTTGCGTCTTCCCTTGAAGAGAGAATTCAAGTTTCTTGGACTAACTTGGTCTGATGATCTAACAAGGACAGAACATTTTGAGAAAATTGATGCACGCTGCTCATGACGGTATTTTGCGTGTTCTGAAACCGGTCCTTTCTCATAACGAATTATGGTTGTTTTACAATGCTATAATTGAGTGCACCTCTCTTTGATCATTTAGAAAAACGAGTTTCTGCTCCTACCGCTTTAACGAGCAGGAGGAGAAATTGCTTTACTGTGTATTCAAATATTATTTACAATGGACTTGAGTCAATTTCATAAGTTGTTATTCCTCTGAGAATTTGTATCTTGCATACACCATCTTTATTGTCTTTTTGATTTCCATTTCATTGAATAATGGAAGCAATGTTGTTATTTTAAAGACAGATTCAGTGCTACCTCTTTATGTACTTGTGTAGGCCTATAATATATTGAATTTATTTCACGATAATATGGCATATAACATTAAAAAAGATAGAGACCTAACCAGGATCTCCTACATGGGGCCGCCATTAGT
This sequence comes from Prostheceraeus crozeri, assembly GCA_907163375.1. Lineage (NCBI taxonomy): Eukaryota > Metazoa > Platyhelminthes > Polycladida > Euryleptidae > Prostheceraeus > Prostheceraeus crozeri. The sequence goes on along the minus strand of CAJQUW010014075.1, from coordinate 268,403 downwards.
AAAGGGCCTTCGGCCTTTTACTCGCCTTCGGCTCGGATGATACATAGCTCTTGCAATTCATTGATTCTGATTCTGAGCATATCTCGCTGACATCAGTGGTAGGATAGGCCATGTATAGGCCTACTTAATTCCCTCTAACTGCGCATAACACTAAAGTAACTAGGATATTCGTATTGAAGTAAATGAGAAATAACACGTAGCTGTGTGGACCCTAAGCCACAAAAAGCTTCAGTGTGATATGCATTTACTTAGAATTTAATTTTAGAAACGCGTTAGGCTGATCTTTTATTAGGACTTGGGTTAAGAGCACTTTTGATTGCATTGCTTGAATTCAACAGAGGTATATCTTCAGGAACATTTGTGGTTAGCAACCCCTTAATGGGACTGTATATGTGTACGTTTTGCATTTTTATACAGATTATAAAAATGCGTTTGCAATGTGCAGGGGTACAGACTTCATAACAAATGCATGAAAAGTTCTGGTCTACACTTCTAGTGACATTGAATCAATCAAGCATAATACCTTGATCTAATAGCATCTTCACCATTTTGACATGATATACTGGTATATTCGGCATCTTCTACTCTGGTGCAACGGTATTTTCACCAATTTCTGCCCTGATATATCTGGTCTTTTCACCATTTCTGCCCTGATGTATTGGTACTTTCATAATTTTCTTGCCTTGTCTACAGGTACGTACGTATTTTCATCATTTTTGACCCTCATCTGCTGGTATTTCTACCGTGGAGTATTGGTATTTTCACCATTTACTACTCTGATGTACTAATGTTTCCATCATTTTCGACTCTGATTAACTGGGTTTCTCACCAGGCTTCTACCTTGATGTAATGATATTTTCACCATTTTTGACCCCGATGTAATGGTATTTTCATCAGTTTCGATCTGATATACATGTACATGGACTGTATTTCCATCATTTGCTACCCTGATGTAATAGTATATCACCATTTTCTATCCTGATGTTATGGCATTTCATACATACATTTCAAAATTTTCCACCACAATTGGTTTTTATGACTGTTTTGCTGTACAGTGATCTGTCAACGATTGAACCAATCCATTTCCGTGTACAGTCGGATAGAGAACAGACGAATCTTATTCTAATGAAATTTAGTCTTTCTGACATATCTCATACAAATAGGCACCACCAAAAATAATAATCCTATTCAATTTATTTATAACAGTGTCGATGCTTGCAATCTGGGAAATGTCTGTGGTACTCGCATTAAAGTTGATGCCACTGCATCACCAGTTGTATCATCTCTCCTATCTGCTGCTTTGCAAAGCCTTTTTTCATGTCTTCCAAGCCTATCCTGACACATAAATATTTTGACAAATACCTACTCTATATCGGCAATTGAGTAGTTCTCGCATAAACTGACAACCGAATCCGCCAGCTAGGCAACTGATTGAAGTAATTACAGGCCTCGAAACATGTGAACATCACGCAGTCGGAGAATCTAGCCTATCCCAAAAGTCTGTTATTCTATCTTCAAAATGCTCTATTAAATAAGCAGCACACAGTATGGAGTCAAATACAACACAACCTGTACCAATTATGTCTTCTATATCTGCTTTGTAGATAGGCCCAGATACGCCCACATAACTTTAAATATGATGACACAGCTACAGTATGTCTTCTTGACTTTTGTCGCCAACGTCAACATTGGACAGACAATGAATGGAAAGATATGATGTTCAGTAACGAAACAACATTTAAACAGGAGAACTGAAGTCCGAAAGTTGTTCGAAGACTTCCTGGTGAATCTCTGTTGAATCCTCTATACAGGTGTAAAACGGTCAAGCGTTCTCCCGGTGTTATGGTATGGAGATGTTTCTCCTCTCAAGACCGTGGGCACTAGCCTTTCTGGAAACTGGGCAGAGGATGAACAGCGAACATTGTGTTAATTCTGCAGGACAATTCTGGAGGACAAACTTGCACGCTTCATGGATTGCAGCATATTTCAGCAGGACAACGCCCCGTGTCATACCTCCAAAAGAACGATGACCTGGTTCAGAGAGAAAGCCATAACAGTCCTCACCTGGCAGGGCAATAGTCCCGACATCAACCCTATCGAAAATTTATGGCTGCGGATGAAAGCAAAAATCGATCATGGCAGATGTAGAAACTTGCCAGACTTGAAGAAAGAAGTCTTGAGAGTGTGGTGCTTAGAAACAACACCAGAAGCATATGCAAAACTGGTACACAGCATGCCAAGAAGAATTGAGGCCATATTGAAATCAGGAGTTATCCAACGAAATATTATTAACACTAGGATGGCTGAAGATTTATATACCTAGGATGGCGGAGAAGTCGAAAGCGACTTTTCGCATTATTTTGCCTCCAAATCAACGTAGCTTGGGTCCACTACCTGCAAGCACATGCCTTTTCCAAATTTGACTGTTTTCTGTTGTCACTGCAATGTACTGAGATCAATATTCCTCTGATGGGCCTACTTTAGACCTACTACATCACGTTTCCTATGTATTTCGTGCCATTTGAAGTGCATTATTATATGTCGGTTTCTCTTTACTAAGTTTGAAGCAAATTTCCCCAAATAGTATAGGAATAAAAAGAAAATTGATCTGAAACATTTTTGTATTTGACAAAAGAAATCAAGTGTGGCAAAGACCGCGCACCATGTCAATTCGGAAATTGAAAAAAACTAGCAGTTTTTGCATGTACAAATAGTAATTCGATTTGAATTGGTCTTCTGCAGGAGCCACACGTAGGTTTCAAACAGACTTTGTAAATTGTGACTGTCATATTTTTGCATTCTCTAGTAGATTGACATTGACGTCTGTGGGGCATCACATCATCTGGAATATCTAAAGCACACGAAGGCCTTTGTTGCCTCTTTTGACGATAGTCCTCCGACAGCTGCTTGCACAGATTCAAGATGAACTGACGTCGAGAAATAGCATCACCGGTCACTTTCTTGAAGACAATCCAAGCATTTACGGCTGCGATATCTAGCATATTGTTCCACACTGCAACAGGCCATCGGAAACAAGGACTATGAGTAGAAAGCTGTTTAGACATCATGTCAAAGCAGTCAACACCGACTTTATCCTTGTTGTATGAAAGAATGATGGCGGGCTTTTTCTTTGTGGTGGCATCAATTGTGGGAGATGAATGCATCGTAGACAATAGACATACGTTTTTGCCCTTTTTACATTGGTAATTCACAAATGTAGTGCCAGAAGCTTCATCGTAGAAGAATTCACTATTGAAGGGCAGATTTTTCTTCACAGAAACCATTTCACTGCTCAACTCTTCTATTTTTTTCGAATTGTGCCCACAATTGTCGTCCTTTTCTCCTTTAGCTTTACTGCAGCAGTGAGTGACGTAAAAAAGTTATCCATGGTGATGTTGTAACCTTTTCCAATGATTGGCTGCGAAATCTTCATAATAACATGCTATGCCAAAGGTAAATCACCTCGTTCGGCCTTCTCTTGAGCACCCAAATAAGGTATTATGTGTACAACATACTTCGAGTTGACTACGCACAAAATCCAAAATTTAATGCCATATTTATCAGGCTTATTGGGCATAAAAACAATGAAACCACAACGAGTTTTCAGCGGCAGGACCTGCTCATCCAAAGTCAATGAATATTCCGGAATGTAAGATGATTGGCAATTTCCGGAGAATAAATCAAATACTTCACGAATTGGAGCGAATCTATCAGCACTTCTTGGTCTTCTGTTGGGCTTGTCATCAAAACGAAGATATCGGAGAATTTGCTTATATCTGTCGCGCGCCATAGTTTGATGGAAAACATTAGAGCCGTAATATCGATTATATAGAAAATCAAGTGGATGATTCCTTCCATAGACACCACGTAGGTAAGTCAAGCTTATAAAAGCTTCTAATTCACATAAATCAAGCAGGAAATTAGTGTCACATCGTTGACACTCCTCGACATTATGTTGCAGAACTTTTCGTAGTATAGATTCACTGATAATCAGCTTTCAGGCCTGATACTCTGATTTCGCAGCTTGATGCCTACACGACGTCGGTACACCAGGATGGGCACTAAACACATAATGCGCAGAGATGCGACCGACGTTGAGAAATCTCGTCATTCTAGTCCACTTAGTACCATACCGTCCAATAAGGCTGTCTTCCCTTGTAGCTGCATCAAAATCTTCATCACTTGACTGTGGAATAGATTGTGAAACTGATGGTTCGTCTTCATTATCTGATATTTCACTCCCAGAGTCAACTACCATTTCGACTACATCCACTGCGGCAAGCCGCCTCCGCCGAGAACTCGTGGCCATGACAAGCACAACAGTCAGAATGAAATCGCAGTGTGCTTCGCTTGCATGACACACTCACAGAGATCAGATATCAATGCTATTGTTCACTCCCTACAGAGAACATAGATATCTGACAATCCGACCTCTATTGACGCGCTGAAGTGATATCAAGCTGCTAAGCAGAATCTTATTCTGTCTCATGCGGACAGAAAGAACCAAAGAGTCATAGATTGTGTCAATAGGGAGTCAATAATATCGTTTGACGAATACATATCATTGGTACAGTCGATATCGACTTTTTCGCCAATCTAGGTATATAGTCACGGCATTGCGCAACAACAATAATTACAAGGAAAGTGCAAATAGCCCAAAGTACTTTGACTAAAATAATTAATTTACATATGTGTTAGGATCATAGATCATATTTGGAAATACTGAGAATTTTTAGCATTAGTCAGCGAAAAGTCGATTTCGACTTTTCAGCCATCCTAGTGTTAATGAACATTCTTCCTTGTCAGACAAACGTTTTAATGTACCATCACACACCGTGTGAGGAATAAATTGTTTTCCTGTACAGTTGGCAACTCGTAAAGAGATCATATCCTTTTTTGTAACGATGAAATGAGGAAAGTGAACTAATCCATAATATGAAGGCGTACACAGCCACTAAAATATTATTGATCAGTTTAAAATAAGGTGATATAGAAAAATATCATTCTTCATTATTGAATGAAGAAAAGTGTTAGAAAGTATAAAATTTTACTATTTGACTATAGTAGTTAAGTAATAATTTGAGATTTAGAACAGAAAACTTAAACATTTTCAAGTGCGTCCAGACTTTTTGCGGTACCTGCATGCACATTTGGCACTTAATTGGTTGAGCTTACTAAGGCTACATCCTTCAAGTTATTAAACAGAGTATTCAATATTAAATATTCAATATTCGTATACGAATACAATATTCAAGATGATGTGCGTGTACAGGCCTAAAATGATGCAAAAATTTTGTCTGCTGAATAAGACTAGTGGTATAAATCCGATAAGCTCTGATCGTGTTGTGACGCATTCTCATTTCTCAATTATCTGCTGCGTCATCACTTTTACATACCGCAACGAAGGTCAAGTGAAGTTTCACTCCCGCGCGCGCTTACCCATGCCGCAACGAAAGACACTGCGATGACATCGATTGTTCCCCTCCCAACTGACTTTAAAAAGCGTCAGCCAAGAGCGCTCACGCCCAATATCTTGCGTATCGTGAGACGAGAACCGGCGTATTTCTCTTAGCGTGGCTGATTGAGCGGCAACGCCGACAAGCCGAGACGCACCAACACGCCTAGCGCACGAACTGGCTCTGGAGGACCAGCGCGCTCTCATTCTCTCTCCCGTTGTCTTAGTCAAGCCTGCTGCTGTCAAGTACCGAACTGTGTCGCTGCTATACGAACTGTGAACGCCTAACTTCCCCTTTTAAGGGCTGCTTTGTGTTATTGCTTGTACCACTGGACCCTGTCATCGGGGAACGTATGTTTTTGTCCTTTAATAAAGTATAAGTCATAACATAATTGGGGGCTCAGCCGGGATAGGATCGATAGTCCTGAGCGTGGTAGTGTTTGAGTAAGCGCAAGTTTTCAGTCATATTGTTTCTGAGTTAGAGTTATTATTAAATACTATTAGTATTTTAAGTTTATATCATTCGTCAGTTGCGTCAAGTGTGTAACTTAAGAAATTACTCTTGCTTCTAAGTGTATTTTTACTAACATCCTTAAAAATGGATTCTGTTGAAGAGTTAATCAAACAAATTCAAGAAAATCCTACTATCGATCAGCTTAGGTCTTGTACTAAGGAGCTTAGGTCTTGTACTAAGGCTCGATTAATTGAAGTTAGTAAACATTTTGACATTGAAGTAACCGTATCGATGCGCAAAAACATGATTATTAACGCTATAATGACTCATAATAATAATAATAATAATAATGCTTTATTCGTCAATACAAAAGCGGTATGACATGCATGAGTACAAGACAGATTTCACGTGAATTTTGAAAATTTAACAAAGCTCTTGTTATACAGTGCTGAATTTCTGCGAAAAGGCAGCAATGCACGATGGTTTCGAACAATACGGGAGCTATTGCGTACTTCAAAAAATTTTGACAGCGGATGCTTGACAACATTGTTGCTAATCCTTTTGACAAGTTTAATACAGCTACGATCAAGCACTTCACGAAGTGAAGGCCGATCACGACTATTGGACCAACGCACTGCTAATTTATACAATCTTTCAAGCTTCTGAAAATGTTTGGCACTGATGTCACAGATGACCGGCCAACTAAAGTGCATGTGACAAAGTACAAAACTTTCAAAGGCTTTCCAGACAACTGTACCGGTGTTCCTATTAACACGTAAACGGCGAACAAGTGACATAGCTTTACAGCAGCGACGATATAGTACAGAAAAGTGAGTGTCCCAATGCAAGTCAGAAGAGAAATGAACTCCAAGGATCTTGGTGCAGTTTACTTGAGAGATAGATATACCATCCAACATAATGTCAGTCATTGGGGGAAGATTAGCGGAGCGGGAGAGGGTCATGCACTTGCATTTGTCTACATTAATGGCAAGATTTTTGCTGTCCGCCCAGGAGGAGAACAAACGAAAGTCATCAGGTAAACTTGAGATCTCACCATGCGAGTTAAAGGACAACATAGTTACATCATCAGCGTAAACAATAGTGTCAGTATTTACAAATTCAGGAATGTCATCAATAAACAAGGAAAACAAAAGTGGTCCCAAAATGGAACCTTGTGGAACTCCACTAGAGATGGGGCACCACACAGACACAACATCATTCGATACAACACGCTGGAAACGATCAGCCAGAAAATTATGTATGAAATTAGTAGCAAGGGGAGAAGAGTGAAAGTGATCGCGAAGGGTTTCAAGAAGCTTGCAGTGGCTGACAGTGTTAAAAGCTTTTCTAAGGTCAATGGCAATGAGGGAAACATAGTTATCAGAGTGAGCGGAAATGTGTTGTAGGATGGAGAGCCTAATTGCAATCAAAGCGTTGGTACAACCACCAAAGCTATTGGGCAAGAATCCAAACTGCCTTCGGTGAATGCTTCGGTTCAGTCCGGGGAGCAGGATTTTGTCACGAATCAACCTTTCTAACACCTTGCTGGGAAAAGGGAGTATAGATATGGGACGAAAATCATCGCTGTCTTTCTTGCGAAGGGGAAGAATGTTGGCGTACTTCCAAGGACGCGGGAAAAAGCCAGTTTGGATGCACTTGTTGTATAGAAAAGCTAGAGGACGTGCTAGCAGATCAGCAAAGGTTCTATAAAACAAACCAGGGATGCCATCTGGCCCAGGCGAATTTGATTTACATCTCCTTATCATTTGAGCGACACAGGCTTCAGAAACAGACAAATCATCTGATGAATGAGTGACATCATTAGACGCTGAAAACTGGTGAATATCAGGAGGAGCAAAAGTACTATAAAATTTGTCATTGAGTGAGTTGACTTCACTGGCGTCAAGACTGGGAGGAGCCGAATGTTTTCCTAACTGAGAGTTAATGGATTTCCAAGTTTCTTTCGGAGAAGAGTGATTGTAGGAGAAATAACGTGACCTTGACTTGGCTAATTCAGAAGTGAATTTTTCACGAAGACTAAGGAATTTACCATAATTACCTCTGCTAAGGGCGCGATCTCTGGCATCAGACAGGGCTTTAAGGGAGGGAGTTAACCAGGGAGGGTCTGAGCTACGCATGCGGACAGTCTTCTCGGGGAAAAAGGTGTGATAGAGGAACAGGAAAAATGCCTGGAGCTGGTCAGTTAGGACATCTATGTCATCAATATATAGAAAGGATTCATACCAGTCAACTGAAGAAAGAACTTCATTTCAATATTGGCGAAACAAATTCAGAAAACAGTAGCACTACTAACGATTCAGATTAAAGCAAAAATTAAAGGCATATTCTTGAACTTGAAAAAATTCGTATTGAGCAAGAGTTTAAATTGAAACTTGAGGAAATGAAAATGCAGCAGCAATTAACATTGGAAAAACTGAGACTCGAACACGCATACGCTTCTAGAAATTCTGATGTAGATTTGGCTACACAAATTCGATGGGTTCCTAAATTTAACGAAAATGACGTTGAAATATTTTTCCAAAATTTTGAACGTGTAGCTATTGCTTCAAAATGGCCAAAAGAAAAATGGCCCTTATTGCTACAGACAGCTCTCACTGGAAAGCTCAAAAAGTCTACGTTGCGTTGTCAGATTTCAGCGCTAAGGATTATGATGTCGTAAAATTAGAGATACTACAAGCTTACGAAAAGGTTCCTGAAGCTATCGTCAAAAATTCAGAAACAAAAGAAAAGATGTAGGAAGTAGTTATCTCTATTTCGCAAAAGAGCAAGAAATTCTTTTTGATAAATGGTGCTCTTCAGCAAATGTTCAAACATTTGATTCTCTAAGACAGATTATCCTTATAGAGCAGTTCAAAAATTGTACTGGAACCAACATCTGGGCGTATCTCAATGAGAGAAATTTAACTAGTCTGCAAGATGCCGCAAGAGCGGCAGATCAGTATGATTTGACTCACAAATTGGCAGATCAGAAGCCCCAGAAAATTTTCAATAAAGGGGAACACGAAATTATTACATCACCAACTGTTGTGAGCGATATAAAGAAACTGACAGGAAAAGCAATAGAATGCAAATATTGCAAAAAGAGAGGTCGCCGTGTGACTGATTGTTGGGTTCTCAAACGTAAGGAAGAAAGATCTTCCAGTAAACAAGTTGCAATTACAATAACTGATCATAATAAAAGTACTGAATTTCAGAAATCGAAAGATGCTAAGGAATTACAAGTGTCAAAAAGTAGTGAGGAATTATTAATTGAGCAAGGTGAAAAAGCCTTTACCACGTTTGGTTCCATAGGTATTGACACAAATAGTCAAATTCCCATAAAGATATGGCGAGACTCAGCCTGCTATCAGTCATTACTTGTTGAAGGAGTTGTTCCTGTGTCCGATAATACTTTCCTTCAGTCAACAGTTCCCATAAAAGGTGTTACGGGGCGCGTTTCAGTGCCTCTGCACAAACTGCACGTGAAATCTGATCTTATCAATGGACCGATAAAAGTCGGTGTTATCAATGAGTTACCTATTCAGGGAATTCATTTGTTACTCGGTAATGATCTCATGGGAGCTAGTGTGTTTACGCCAATTATGACAGACAGACCTGTAGATGTTACAGTAACTGACGATAATTTATTCCCAGCTTGCGCTGTCACTAGATCTAAGGCAAAAGAAATGGTAAACAATAATGACCAAATTGATCTCAGTGAAACGTTTTTATTTGACACGATGTCAAAGGAACTAAAAGGTGTCCAGTTCTTGAAAATGATTCCGTAAACCTAAAACTAGATCGCGAGACTCTAGTCAAGGATCAAAAGTCCGATAACAGTTTACAGAAGTTATTCAATCTAGCTGAAACTGCAGACACAGAGAAAGTTCCAAGTTATTATCTAAAAGATGACGTTTTGGTGCGCAAGTGGCGTCCTATTGATGCACCTGCTGATGAGGACCGGAAAGTAATTAATCAAATTGTCGTACCTACTCCATATCGCAAAGAAATTATCAGTTTGGCACATGATCATCCCATGGCTGGACATTTAGGTGTCAGAAAAACAAGATTTCGAATAATGAAACACTTCTTTTGGCCAGGGATTATGTCAGACGTTTCTAATTATTGCAAAAGTTGCGATACCTGTCAAATTGTTGGCAAACCAAACTCAAAACCCGATAAAGCACCTCTCCAACCCATTCCGGCCTTTGATGAGCCGTTTAGTCGCGTTATTATTGACTGTGTAGGGCCTCTGCCAAAATGTAAACGCGGTTATCAATACTTGCTCACTACTATGTGCTCTGCGACACGCTTCTCAGAAGCTATTCCACTGAGAAACATTACTGCTAGGACAGTGATAGACGCTGTGATCAAATTTTTCTCATTATTTGGTTTACCAAGAACCGTACAAAGCGATCAAGGAAGTAATTTTACTTCGAAAGTCTTTAAGCAAGTTTTATATGAGCTTAATATAACTCATTCTGTTTTTAGTGCGTATCACCCTCAGTCTCAAGGAGCTCTCGAACGATTTCACCAAACCCTAAAGAATATGCTAAGAACATATTGCCATGAAAATGACCGAAATTGGAGTCAGGGTGTTCCTTTAGTGCTTTTTGCTGCTCGAGAGACTGTCCAGGAATCTTTAGGATTCAGTCCTTTTGATTTAGTATTTGGTCACGAAGTTCGTGGTCCATTGAAAATGCTTAAAGAAACATGGCTAAAAACTGACCATGCTGAATCAAGCAGTTTACTTGAATACGTTTCCGATTTTAGGAAACGACTTCACGAAGTCCGAGACTTAGCGCGTAAAAATCTTGCTGAATCACAAAAGAAAATGAAATTCAGATACGACAAAAGTTCTTCCGAAAGACGTTTTTCTCCGGGAGACAAAGTATTGGTTTATTTGCCAATTCAAGGAGACCCATTACAAGCGCGATATTATGGCCCTTGCCTTATAAAACAGAAATTGAGCAATCTCGATTACGTCGTAGAAACTCCCGATCGCAAAAAGAAATCTCGTGTCTGTCACATCAATATGTTAAAAAAGTATCACGAAAGAGATTTGGAAAGTGAACCAAAACCAGTACAAGTCCTTGCCAAAAGCGAGATAACTGATATACCTCAATATGACAAAGAGGATTTTACTGACATAATTCCTCCACTGAAATAAGATAATTCTATCATTCTGAGCGACTTAGATAATTATCTCTCCCATCTTGAAGATAATAAAAAATGTGATATCATTTCATTGATAGAAAAATACAAAGACTTATTTAGTAACAGCCCTAAAGTCACGAATCTGATAATGCATGATGTCGAGACTAACAACGCGAAACCTATACAACAGCATCCTTACAGAGTAAATTTCGAGAAAATGAAATTAATGAAACAAGAGATCCAGTATATGATTGAAAACAATATCATTGAGCCGGGTACAAGTGAATGGTCTTCACCCTGTATACTTGTGCCCAAGAGTGATGGTTCGAGTCGCTACTGTACCGACTACCGTAAACTAAATGCTCTGACTGTACCTGATAACTTCCCTATGGCTAGAATAGACGACTGTATTGACATGATCGGTAATACTCAATATATTTCAAAACTTGATTTAATGAAAGGTTTTTGGCAAGTACCGTTAACCGATAGAGCCAAGCGTTGTTCAGCCTTTGCCACTCCTGATGGTCTTTGGCAATACCGAGTAATGGCCTTTGGAATGCGAAATTCAGCTGCTACTTTCCAACGTCTTGTTAGCCAAATTATTAACGGCTTTGAAGGTTGTGCTGCTTACCTTGATGATTTAGTCATTTTCAGTTCCTCATGGGACAATCATGTTAATCAAATCGAAAATTTGATGATTAGACTAAATTCCGCCAACCTTACTATCAACTTGAAAAAGTGTGAGTTTGGAAAAGCACTAGTTCAATACCTCGGTCACGAAGTAGGATATGGTTCAGTTAAACCTATTGAATCAAAAGTTGAGTCAATCTGTAACTTCACTCGTCCTACTACTAAACGAGAGTTAAGGCGTTTCTTAGGCATGGCTGGATTCTACAGACGTTTTTGTAGAAATTTTTCTCAAGTTGCTCTCTTACCCTCATACTCGACCTACCCTCATTTTCTCAATACCCTCTTACTAACCTAACCAGTGCTAAGGTTGAATTTCTATGGACTGACGAATGCGAAAAATCATTCCAGAATATTAAGATGTTATTAACGTCTCCTCCTGTATTAAAGTCTCCTGATATGAAAAAACCGTTTATCCTTACTGTAGATGCAAGTGATTTAGGAGTTGGAGCCATCTTATCACAGAATCATAACGAGGTTGATCACCCAGTGTCCTACTTTTCAAAAAAATTTGATAGGCACCAAAAAACGTTATTCAACTATAGAAAAGGAAGCATATGGCTTGATCTCAGCGCTAAAACACTTTTCTGTATACTTGAGTACTGCTGCGTTTCGGACTGCCGTTTCTTACCGATCATAACCCAATTGTGTTTATGGACAAAATGAAGGATAGGAATATGCGGATCCTAAGATGGAGTCTCAGTATTCAAGACTTTGACCTCGACATCAAGCACATACGAGGACGAGACAATGTGGTTGCCGACTGCCTTTCTCGCGCATGTCTTTAAAGGTAGGCATGGACTCAAGCTGCTGCTACCTCAAAACCTACGATCCCTTCAAGCCCTTCGATCAATTCGACCAATCAATTCCAAATCTGCTATCCCTTCAGCAATCCGATACCCTCAAGTTTGGAACCCAGCCTCTACGAGCCGTTGCTGCAGTGAAGTTTTGTTACTGATCACTGATTTGACTCTGAATAAAAATTCACACTGAATTTTTATTCATTTAGAGCGTTGGAGGTATGACGCATTCTCATTTCTCAATTATCTGCTGCGTCATCACTTTTACATACCGCAACGAAGGTCAAGTGAAGTTTCACTCCCGCGCGCGCTTACCCATGCCGCAACGAAAGACACTGGGATGACATCGATTGTTCCCCTCCCAACTGACTTTAAAAAGCGCCAGCCAAGAGCGCTCGACGCCCAATATCTTGCGTATCGTGAGACGAGAACCGGCGTATTTCTCTTAGCGTGGCTGATTGAGCGGCAACGCCGACAAGCCGAGACGCACCAACACGTCTAGCGCACGAACTGGCTCTGGAGGACCAGCGCGCTCTCATTCTCTCTCCCGTTGTCTTAGTCAAGCCTGCTGCTGTCAAGTACCGAACTGTGTCGCTGCTATACGAACTGTGAACGCCTAACTTCCCCTTTTAAGGGCTGCTTTGTGTTATTGCTTGTACCACTCGACCCTGTCATCGGGGAACGTATGTTTTTGTCCTTTAATAAAGTATAAGTCATAACAGTGTATACGACAGCGGATGCAGCAGACCTATGACATGGATCCACGTGCGTTTTACATTCCAGCAGGCCTGATCGAATACATACATGTAAGTCTCGCTGTGAGAGAAAAGTAGAGCACTAAACTTAAACTTATTAAAGAGTGTATCACGTTGTGTCACGAGAGGCGGTTTCATTTTGAAACTTTTTCATTATATTTCCCAACGGTTTCTGACGGTTTTTGTGTGAAAATTTCGAAAATTGTTGTTTTAAAATAGCACGAGTAGCCCCTTTCACCAAATGACGAAAATTCAAAATAGCGGACATGAAACCAAAACTGCATTCTTGGGCTAGATTAAAAAAAAGTCTCAATTATTTCGTCAACTGCTTTTGTAATTTGACTCCTCTTCTCATTTATCACTGTTGGAATATCATGCGGCTAACACTTTTCGAGAAATGATAAAAATTGAAAATGGCGGACATAGAACCGAAACTTAATATTAACATTTATATTAAAAAAATCAATGTGAATATTAAAAAAATTTGAAAAAAATGAAGTTGATATTCATTATGCATTAATAACAAGTCTTGGAGGTCTGACCGATCTGATGCAGACCACTGATTCACATATTTTGGTTAGTACACAAGCGCAAATGAGGCCTGCAGGATACTTTCAGAACCTATCAGGACCTCCAATATTTGTTGTTGATGTATAATACACGCTAGACGACCCCCAAACTGCAGTTTCGGTTCTATGTCCGCCATTTTGAATTTTTCTCATTTCTCGAAAAGTGCTAGCCGCATGATATTCCAACACTGATTACTGAGAAGAGAGGGTCAAACCACATAGCAAGCTGTTGACGAAATAATTGAGAGTAGTAACCCCATTGAAGGCGCAAGCCCAAAATGTGAAATGCTGACTCAGCCCCCACCCACACCCACACCCCCACCCTCTGGCAGGCAGTGTGAGGGACATGGCCAAGGATGTGCTGGGAGGAATGGGTCCGTGAGGAGAAAACTGTTCCCCAGTAACCCCATTGCAGGCGCAAGCCAAAAATGTGAAATGCTGACTCAGCCCCTACCCCTACCCCCACCCCCACACTCTGGAAGGAAGGTGAGGGAGTTCGTCAAGGATGTGTTGGGAGGAATGGGTCCGTGAGGAGGAAACTGTTCCCCCCCACCCCAACCCCCTCCTGTCACACTTCCAACTTTGGTTGTAGAGATGGTAGAAAGTCGTGCCATAGCTCATTTGAAAGCTGAGAATGAGAAAAAGGCAGTGGAAAGCTCAGTTTGGACTCATTTTCTTGGATTTAGGGAGGAAAATGGCAGGAAACTGTCAAAGTTTGAAAAAGTCAGGTTTTGGTGGTTTTGGGATGAGAAAAGTCGTTTTTGGTCATGAAGGAGTGCTTGGACAGGAAAATGGAGTGCAAATTCGGACGTTTTGGCCAATTTTTGTTACAGGAACATCTTCCCAACTCAATCGGAGAGAAAAAGTTCTGACCCCCAACCCCACCCTCACCCTCACCCTCACCCTCACCCCCTCCTGTCACACTTCCAACTTTGGTTGTAGAGATGGTAGAAAGTCGTGCCATAGCTCATTTGAAAGCTGAGAATGAGAAAAAGGCAGTGGAAAGCTCAGTTTGGACTCATTTTCTTGGGTTTAGGGAGGAAAATGGCAAGAAACTGTCAGAGTTGGAAAAAGTCAGGTTTTGTAGGTTTTGGGATGAGAAAAGTCGTTTTTCGTCCTGAAGGAGTGCTCGGATGGGATAATGGAGTGCAAATTCGGACTTTTTGGCCAATTTTGGGTATAGGAACATCTTCCCAACTCAATCGGAGAGAAAAAGTTCTGACCCCCACCCTCACCCCCACCCTCTCCTGTCACACTTCCAACTTTGGTTGTAGAGATGGTAGAAAGTCGTGCAATAGCTCGTTTGAAAGGAAAGAGTGAGACAAATTCACTGAAAGAATCGGCTTGTTCGTATCTGCCTTCGTTTAGATGTGAGGCGTCATTTAAGATTTTGGGAGATTGGCGAAAAACGACAGAGTTAGAATGTTTATGAAAATCGATCTGGCGGGTAAAGCAAGAGTCGGACGGGCAAACAGAGACCAGATTTGGAATCAGCGTCAAATTTGAGACAAATGATGTTTTGACCCGCACCCCCACCCCCCCTCTTATCGATTGCATATTCACAGGGTATATAAGAATGGGATCGGGAGAGGAATTTCACTAAGTTGAGAAACTGACTACAGGTAAGTCGTTTCTCTTGAGTTCCGATATCGGACTTCTGACTTTCCATTGCTGATATCAGCTAAGGTGTCAGACTTATAGGTTAGTCAGTATAGCATGACTGACCATTTGATGATAGTAGGCCGAAATCTTCAAACGGCTATAACTTTGCTTCTACAAGTCCTTTAGACTTGATTAAAAAAACATTCGACAGCTCTTGGTGTGCTGTAGGTGACAGACTACTTATAGAGGTTTTATAAATAGTACTAAAATACTGAAAAATTTAAATTCAAATTTAATTATAATAATTAAAGTATTTGAATAAAAAGCAGTCATTTATGAGTCTCTGTGACTTGGGTCGTTTCCTCTTGTAAATAACTCAACGGGTTTTCATGTGAAAACTAGGGCCCGGATACCAACACAGTGATATGACGCACGCTCTGTCCGCCCGAGGTTGGATTTGTGGTTTCGAGGCCTTGGAGCTGGGATAAGATCCCCTCTGAGTAATGCCTGTAACGGATTCAAGAGCTTAAACACCCAAACGGTTGCTGGCTTGCTATCAGGCCTTCTTCGTCTAACCTCAGTAACTTAGCTTGGCAACGTCTATCGTTTGTCATTGTAACTTGGTAAAAATGGGATGGTTACTGCAAGCATTGACGTCAAACCTTTTCGCGTCATAGGGGAATCCGTCTTTGTGTTGGGAGTTGGTAACGGAAAGCACGGTGACTGCCGATGCCCATACATGGTAAAACTGCTGTTGTCAAGTTAAAAGCATGACCAAATAAGGAAGGTCTGAATCATAACTTTGTGCTCGCTGGGTATATAAAGCGCGACTTTTCTCTAGTCTTCACTCCTGTTTCCAGTTGCAAGACGAACGGTGAGTGGTCTGACAAGGTTTGCTATCAAACTTTGGGATTTAGGATAAAGCTAGGAATCATACAAAAATGTTGGTTGGCAAATGCAGTTGCGGCAAGATTGCCAGAGGTAGTGAGCTGAGGAAGCATATTAAAGAGGGGACGGTGGGCGTGCATATGAGGGAGGTGTTGTTGAAAGTGTGCGTCCATCATCGGGTGGTATGTGGGGAAGGGAATGAGGTGGCATTTATTAAGGATCACAACGAGTGTCCAAGTGGTAATATGGCTATGGCAGGGTTCAAGGAGTGGTTTGAGGCAGAGTTGTTGGAAAGGGAAGAGGTGAGGAAGGCGGTGGCAACGATTGAGGGCGTGGTTGGGGAGAAAGTGGTGACGAAGGCGAGTGATGAGAGTTCGAGTGAGGAAGTTGAGTTGAGAGCGGAAATGAAGAAGAAGGATGATGTTGATTTGGATAAGGTGATTAAGGATTTGTTTGGAGATATCGGTGATCTGGAGGGGGAGGGTGAGGAAGTGGGTAAGCCGATGGCAGCGTCATCGCCACGGCGGGAAAAGGGGTGTGATACGGAGGCATTTGTTAGGTTGAAGGATCCTGTGATGGGTTTGGAAAGTGTAAATAGAACAGTTTTGAAGGAGAATGAAGAGCTGGTGGCGAAGGTTGAGGGGTATAGGGCAACGAGGGAAGAGTTGGAGAGTATGAGAAAGAAGGAGAAGGAATGGATGGCGGAAAGGAGCGAGTTGATGAGGAAGGCAGGTTTGGTGGAGAGTTTGCAGGCGAGTTTGTCGAGGAAAGGATGAAGAGATAGAGCGGATGCGAAGCGTGGTTGGTCTGACCGAGGTGCCAAGATGGTAAAAGAATATCTGCTGGACGTTTGAGATCATGGCCCTTGTCTCCGCCTTTCTCTAATTGGGGTGCTATGTGAGCACGTTGACAGCATCTGCAAAGACAACCTCTCAGAGCATTGTGGCGACGAACAATGCTTGGTCCATATCGACAAGTGAGTGTGTGATATCTGACATCATCAAGGACTGTATTTTGCTAGCTATTATACTTCAAAAAATATAACACGCATTTATCTCTTTTTTTAAGGAAAGATAGTGGAAATATAATGATAACTCAAAACGGTGGAAAGTCAAAGGCAAATAAATGAATATTGCAGTTTGACATGTGTCTATGGGTGAAAATACAATAGCATTTCCTATATTACTAAATTTAACATTTGATTACTCGACAATTGCTCTAATTTTACCAGAAACGAATTGATAAAAGCACAATTCATATTTTATAATATTTATCCAGCTTTGCCAAGTTTTCCAAAAATGGGTTCCAATGTTTTGACAGTTGATCCCAGACATGTGAAAACGTACTCGGCGATCGAGGGGAGATTGAGTGCTAGAGAGAATTGCAATTATTTGCTCTAATGACCATTGTTATACGTTCCATCGCTTTGGCAAGACAAACGATCTACTCGATGGTCTTCAAAATTTATATGTTCTGGACAGTTAGATTATAAAATTACATTGCAACGTAGATGCATAGCATTTATATCTTATGTGCTGTGATTTCGTCGTTATAGAAATTGGCATTTGTCTTCCAATGAATTGACTGTTATGTCTACGTCTTGACTGAAATATTCAAGCTTGATTAGGTCTTTCTATCTCATGATCTAGACATACAAACTAGCATCAGAAAATCCGCCTAATAATGTGGACTTTATTCAGTGTTTGGATACAAGACAATAGCTTCGCGATAGAGCTCAATAAATCAACGCAGCTCATCTTTCCTCGAAGTGATTGCTCCTTCTCAAACTGGTTTATCTCTATATAGTAAATCAAAACAAAATCTTGGGTGTACATTGGAGTAGTTCTTTGAAGTAGTCAGGGCTTCTAGAATACTTTATGGTATTTGAGCGCTGAAATCTATCTTGCCTAGATGCAAATTAACAAAAGTATATCACAGTCTTATGATACCATTATTTCTGCAGGCTTCTCCACTACTTTGTAGGATTCCTGAGCATCCTTAGCATTTCCTTGCAAAATTTGAGAATCGATTCCATGGACTTTTTTGTGGAGGTGTTAATAGGACTCCGACTCCGAGTGGCAATTATAAAAAGCCTAGTTTTTTTAAGAAAACTGGTAACACATCATAGATCATTACAAGCTTGCCTGAACCTATTTTTCAGTGATCATTGCTGTATCAATTATCAATCATTTTATCAAATGTCGCTTTAAGTTTGAGGCATACGACTCGGCTCCTCCCATCTTCTTGATGTGTGCTTCACATGGTTTTTCTCCAGTCTCTACCAGGCAGGAAAATCACCCATCCTACTTCAAAAAATATGAGTACACTTTCCATTTTAATATGCGCTTTGGAGGAGCCATCACACACGATTAACGTGAGAGTAAGAGGTGATGTTCTCAAACAAACTAGTATTTCATTTTTGTCTCTGATGTGACCTTCGGTGCGTATGTGTGATCGAGGCTATAGGAAGGCTTGTCTTCTCTACTAAATCACCAAGTGAGAGGACAATCCTTTTTTTCACTATCACGGCTCATTCCCTCAACTATTACAAACTTTGCATGCACTGCTGTCTCTGTACTTTTGTTTCACGGAGAAAGTTGACATCAAGACAGTGACAGCTATGCACGAGGATAAATAATTAAAGGCCGGAGTCCTATCAGTTGATAGGACAGCGACACCAGCAAAAATGATAGGACTCCGGGACTCCGACTCCGCATCCCTGGTTCATAGTCACACTCATAATTGTACTAAATATACTGTGCACATCTAGTTTTAACCTTCGAGACCTGAGGTGTGCCCAATGGACCACTGCGACATAGCCTATTTTCATACCAGGCTTTTTTTAATGATGACAAATCAGCCGCCATCCCCATATAAAATTATCAATTTTACCATTGATTCTACATGTAGTGTTTTATTTTAGTTGAATTAGTGTAGCAGATAGACAGAGGTATCCATTCGACCCACTCAGGTCTCAGAGGGCGTTTCAATTATTTTTACTATCAGATAAGAAGTGATTTCATGCATGTCCACAATGTCACACATTATACGTAAAATGTGCATTTGCATGCATTTATTGTTTACATCACGCTCGTGTGTGTGTGTTCCACAAGGAGACCTCAAATGCGAATGTTTTGCTTTCGCATGTGATCGCTCGGTATTATTTAGCCTGTATGAATGTCTCTACGTAAATTAATGATAAAAATTAAAACTATCATTATATTCAAAGATCGACCTCAAAAAAAGACACTTGATCATGTCCTGACAGCAGTAATTGATGAGTTTGAGATCTCAACAACTGCTTTGAGAGTCTAAAAAAATGATAGCTGTGGTTCAGATCGGCCTATTATTACCGGTTTGGGTGCATAAAGCTAAAATCGCCAACAAATCTTAGGATTCTGCTACATGGAACAAATCAATTTCAATGAAATTAGCTATCTGAAGTTTTATTGTAGCACCAAACATTGTGAAGCTGCCTCCTAATGCGATCTTCAACCATACGCTGACTTATAGAAACACCATATTTTCGCTTGTGTTTGCCAAGAAGGCTGAACAATACTCAAAAGATAAGCGATCATAGCTATCTCGCAAACATATTGTCTTACTTAAAAACAACTTTCTCAATGTAGTGATATTGATTTAAGCGAGTGAGCTAAGAATTTGTAGAAAAATGGGCGATGGACGCCTCAGGTCTCATTAGATTGCAGGAAAAAAGTTCAGGTATTTAAGGGTTAAAGAGCTGCTAGTGGTTGCAGCATGTATGAATCTTTTCTCAGCAATACGACACATTTCAAGCATTCCCAATAGGTCATGTAGGCTGCATGCGTAATGGGCATGCAATATACTGACTGATAAAATTCTTTAATGAATTCTACTGCAAATAGGCCATTTCAATTATCATTCTATTATAGAAGCCACATTTCAGACTTTGATAAAATCTTAT
Organism: Prostheceraeus crozeri; assembly: GCA_907163375.1. Taxonomy (NCBI): domain Eukaryota; kingdom Metazoa; phylum Platyhelminthes; order Polycladida; family Euryleptidae; genus Prostheceraeus; species Prostheceraeus crozeri. Next base: position 248,093 of record CAJQUW010014075.1, on the reverse strand, counting down.
CAAAGTCGTACACATCGAAGATGAATCGAAAATAATGCAGCTGCTTTTCTGCGGCACACAACCACTGCCTATCAAAGTCGGTCACATGAAAGGTTTGATGCTTTCTCTTAAATAAGATTTATCAATTGTGGGCCTATGCGTCATAAGAACTGAAGTAATGTGATCTAAATTCACTGAACGTGTGGATAGTCATACGGGTGGATGAATTGCAAGATCGCTCTCTGTTGATTTCAGTAGTAAAATGTCACGTTTTGTAGGCTATAACACGAAATTTATGAAAGCAGTGCGAGCGATTTTCATGAAACAAATTATGAGAATTTGTTTTGGTGCGAGCGAGATATTTTCAAATGTATATTTTAAAAAGGTTAACTCCTTTACACAGCTGTTCATCGCTAGCATGGTGCATCACGAAACAATTTAAAAATATTGCTGTGGTCATAGCATGCAATGCATTCTGATGCCGGTGCTTTTTGTGCGGAAATGCGAAAGAGACACAGATTTCAAGCCACTTTCTAGGATCCCGTGGGTATCTGCATTCTCCGCGAAATTTACAGGATAAATTTCCATTTTTTTCATGATTTTCATTGATTTCAAAATTAGATCACCATGACACTTATGAGACATTCATAGAAGCAGTGAAACATCCATAATGGTTATAACTTTGAAAATGATTCTTGGAGATGATGAAGTTCATGTACTGAGTCACAATGATAAAGAAGATGGTCGAAATGGCCATGGATGCTGCATAACTTCAAATACACTTGGTTAGGACGTCGATAGTTGACCTCCACGGTAGTCAAAAGTAAATTTATGAAATATGTGGTAGATTTTATGATTCCATCAATAGATAGAACTAATTAATTCCATGAATAGATTTCATGATTTTATTAAAGTCATATTATTGCTCATAGGATCATGAATAGTTATGTGCATGTACTTGCGGCATAACCAACATATTTGAATGCTTCGAAGGACGAGGTAATAGTTTGTTAGCTGATGTCATAGACTTAAGAAGTCAGTGCGTCCATCCCTTATACTTTGTCTTTGCTTGTGTAATATCAGTTGAACACCAATGTAAACCGCTGGATACCAAAATCATATACAATTTGAAACTAACATCTGATACGAGATTCTCGTAGGTTTACAGAGATCTGGTATGTTTTTCATACGAATTCTCACTTACTTTCGTATGTGATTGGTATGTAGTGATACGAACTATTCTATCTAAGATTGGCCGTTTTACAATTAAATACGAATTGTTGGTATGTTTTGTATACGAGACCCGATGCAAATTCGTCCTCATTGGTATGTGTTTAGTATGAAGAGCTTTAAGTCACATGGCAAAAAATAAGTTATCCTACATACTACTGTCAAATAACATTTTTCCAGTAATACCAGTCGTGAATATTTTGTGAAAGTGTGGTATTTAACTAGATTGGAATTATTGTTATAGTAACACCGCATGTCATCGTTGCTACTTGTCTTATGGCATTCACAAGACTCATAATTAGCTAATTTCCATGAACCAAGTTGATAAACATCATTTAAATAATATGATAACTATCGAGCAACCATGTTGACTTATATATCTCAAAAATAACTATATTTGCTTCATGAATTATGTGTTTTTATTTCGGATTCATAATATGCTTAGTTCCAAAATTGCATAATGCATAATTGTTGATGGTTAAGTACTTATTGATTATTTATGAAATGCCTTATACTTACATGTATTAAAATCGAATTCAGTTTTGTAAGTTTGACTATTAAATGTCATTATCTTACTACTTACAAAACAGCAGTAACATTAGTGTGATCTTTATTGACAAAAGGCCTTAAATCAACATATATTAGAAATCATTGATGCTTTCCTTTAACATTGTGCTGGTATGGCTTTAGTATGTAAAGCATACCACATTTGAAAAAGCACACGAAAAGCATACAAATATATACCAAGAGAATACAGAAATATACCAAAAAATATTTTGGTATGCATCCTTCGTGTGTGTTTGGTATTGAGCGATTTACAGAGAGATATGATAATTTGAGGAGAATAAAGATGTCCCTTGGATATTCACGTTTTCCACAGGCAGCGGCAGAGAATAGAATGTCATTCTGTAAATCTTGTGGAGAATGCTAATATGCGCAGGATTCTTCGAGTATTTCCTGAAAATCTGCGCCCGAATTGGAAATGCCTGGGTCGGGTCTGGTCGAGGTCAAAGATTGATTAAGTTGGGTCTGGTGTGCACACTTTTTGTATGAATATGTCTGATATTAAGAATTTTTTGAGTCCTGCTTTCAATTCCTTTCTCTTTGAAATTTGAATGATATCTTTGAAGCATTTACTCTGCTTCAAATGTACATATATGCTCATATAACCTGGTTCATTTCATACGACTTGCACCTTACATGTACAACACTCGCGTACATACAATAAAGTAAAGATAGTAACATCGAAATATATGAGACGTTACTTCATCGATTTCTTTGCTCGGAGCTGGCATTTTCCTTTGGCCAAATTCCTTTACTTTTGATACCTGTTCCAAATCGAATCTCAGATACTCAGGAAGGAGGCATAACTGCGCGTTTTGAGAAAAAATATTCTCTAAACGCATTTACTTTCAACTAAGGACAAGCGCAAACACGTGCTTCTATGAGATAATATACATCAAACATTCTTACTTTTTCCTCGAAAGCATTAAATTCCATTTTCTCTCTACGAGGAATTGAAATCCGATTGTAGCATTGTTGAAAGTTAGACACATGTATATTCGTCGTTGTGCTCTATCATAACATGGAATGTGTTTGCTTGGAGAATAGCGGCAACGGCTAAAGTATAGACAACAAAGAAATTGAGCAATGTGTAATAAAACATCAAGATTTTAAACATATGTTAGTCAACTGTTCAAGTTGACATGAAACGTCAGCGGTTTCCAATGCTAACATGGAAAATTCCGACAATAGAGCAATATAAATACAACTTCGTTTGATGTGCTCCAACCAAGAGGTGATTGAGAGAGTGAATCATGAGTTGTCTTTTCACTGACTGATTCTCACTGAACAGAAAATTATGATATAAGTTTTAAGATCGAAGGATCCTTATTCCGATCACAGTCAAATTGATCAGGATGCTGAATTCTGACGCACTTGATGATGGCAAAATTCTTCTTTAGTGACTGTCAAATGAATTAGATAGATAAAAAATATAATTAAATGGGACTAAACATATAGTCTCTGCTAGATGGAAGGGTCTTTTGAAAACCAAATAAGGGTATTTCAATTGAATCCGGGCCGCTACGAAGCACGGCATTTCAGAAATACCTCTATATGGGGAACCATCAGAGGGTTTTTCATTATGAATGTTTTATAAGGTATTTGTTATTACATGCCTACGAAGATGCCTTTACTTTTCTGGATGTTTTGGCAAAAGAATTAATTATTAACTTTCCAAAGGGTATTTGCTTATGAAGGGCTTATTTTTTTCTCAAAATTTCCTCTTTATATGCCTACTCTGAGCCCATCCAATCTGAGCTTCAAAGATATGGCAGCTTTAGTCCCAAGTCGCTGGATCACACAACAATGTACAGACGATGTCAAGTTTTCCAGAAAAGTTTGTAAACGCTTTTCCATGTACCTGCTATCTTTTTAGTGATGATCGGAAGGACTAGCCTAATTGACAAATCTTTTCCACAATTATCTGAATTCTTCGAATGAGAGGGTATCACGGCGATCGGAGCATTTAGAGGGAATTCACAGCAATCCTGAAGGGATCAGCGACTATTTTTATTATTCCAGTCATGCATTAGGAGTTTATTTTTTGCGCACTTCTAATAAACTGACACGCTTAGGCAATCCAATTCCGTGACTGTGCCGCTTGGATTTTCAGCGATGTACAGAACGAGGATTGCTCGTGTGTTTTCTCTAACAAAAAGTGTTGTTTTCCTATTAGTCAGACTTCGTGCACTTTTAACCCCATGGATAATCGACTTTTTGTCTTTGCTCAAGTTATCAGGACTAGTTTCCTTTTGCATAATCTTTCTTTAATTAAGAGTGAAAAATGAGTATACAAATCCACTGACTATTTATTGGAGGAGGAACCGACGGTTAAAGAGAAGAGATAACAAAGGCGCGTTCACTTTAGACTGATAACGATGCTGATAAAATCTTGACGATATTTCAATTTATCGTTGAGCTCCGCAGTTGAGAAAATCAGGCTAATGTAATTGCAGTTATATTGCACATGCAGAGCGATATCATTTCAATTTAACCCATCGTAACCCAGATTGCGATTGCCACTAGCATCTATTGTGGAGGAATATATAGTCAGCAAGATTCGGCTGCAGTCTATGTAGACCTTTTCTCGTGATGAGGCTATCTGTTCAGATCCACCTCATTTGAAAGTGGGCCGAAAATGGGATGTGGCGGAAGTCATGTCCTCCATCAGCTCTATGGCAAAGCACAGAGAGGTGATGGGAGTTGTCCAAAACGGCAGGAGAGGTTTTCGTATGGAAAAGAAAGAGAAATTTTGGTCAGAAATGAACGAATGTGACCAAAGAAGGAAGTTGCGAGAGAATGAGGTGCGAACGTTGGAAGAAGAGAAGAGACTTGCCCTGGCAGTGCAGCAGGGGCAGCAAAGAAGATGGCTTAACTGGGAAGTTGCAGATCGCAAGATCTTATGGAACGATTGGTGGAACATGGGTTATTGGCAATTGAACAGAAGCTTCAATGGACCAATGATGTGTTTTCAACCCCGTTAATTTGAAACGATGGGGAATCCGCACAATAACAGCGGCTATCATGACGTTTTCATTATCTTTAACAGCAATTCGGTCAAGCTACCGGTTACGAAGAATGTCGTATTTCTGTATGCTGTTGGAGAATTGTGCTCTAAAAGTGGAATCATAATAATAAAAATGACAAATCTCATTTTGAGTTTTAAGTTAATGTTGGATCATTACGTTATTGAGTGTATCAAACTCGTACGTACACGGATCTACATAAACCAATGATCTTTGACCCTCCATAACTTGCAGGACGACTAATCGCAACTTAAGAATTTTCTCTTTACTGATGTTGGGTGACAATCTACGAATTAAAAATAATAAGAAGCTCGTGCGCGAATTTAGGAAGAAAATGTAAGTAGCTTTCGGACTATAAGCATGAATTGCATTGTTTTACAAACACTTGCTAGATCAGATCATTCCAAGAAACTTTTCGAAAGCGGATTTCTCGTAGAAGTTACATACAATTCAGTTTTGATGCGATTATCAGTAATTCAAAAATTCATAGAGCTTTATTTAGACTCACAATAGCGGTGAGAATTCGACAAGGTAGTAGATGCATAAAAACATAAAAAAGGACACATAAACCTAAAATCATGGACAATACCTAATGAAAGAGTTTTGAAATCTCTTTGTTCTTGCCAAAGGCTTCCTCAGACAGCAGTTATTCCTTAACGACAACTGCCTTGGTTCAAAAAAAGGACAAAGCGGATGATGAGGTTCTCTTAAAACTTTCTCAAAAAGATTACAACACATCTTTTCACCTGCAGCAAACAAGGACTCTTTAATACATGATTTATCATCAATTAAACGAAACGCTCTTTTCTCAACCCAGAAAACAGAATAATTAAATATTGAGTTGCATTTTCAGTTAAAAAATGGGAACAGACCTGAATAGCTGCCATTTCATCCAATATCAGGAAACATCAGCAGACCTAGTTCACATCTCTCAACATCGACACAACTCCACATGTAAAGCTGCAGCCATGCACGGGTAAATTTTAGATTTGCAAATGAGCAAGTTACTGAAATTTCGACGTGAATGTGAATTCAAATGTGAACTAGGCCTGCTGATGATTCCTGATATTGGATAAAATGACAGCTATTCAGGTCTGCTCCCATTTTTCAACTGAGGATACAACTCAATATTTAATTATTCCATTAACATCATGTTTGCAAAAAGTAGCATTTATTAGTTATTGCAGGCCCGCTGACTTAGGCGATTTGCCATTAGTGTGTTCAAAGTGATATCTGATGAATGCCCGTGGAAATTCCACTAACTTGTTAATTGCAAGTCTCACATTCATCGGTAGTTAGGCTGATTGTGAAAAGGACCCTGTCTCGGAAATGTTTAGCGTCTTTTATGTACCATTTTAACGGCCGTTCATTCGTATTGTACCAAAGAGTTCCTCGCAGCGTTTCATTTTTTTAACTGCAAGTTCTAGCGATGATTGTAAGCTTCCTCTGTGCAAAATACATGCATAAAGTGAATCACTTCACAATCTCTTGCTGATCAGAGCATGCCAAAACACAGTCATGCAATATACAAATTGGTTGCGAATTGAAAGTCGTCAATTAATGACTTGACGCTTCTGTTTCAAATTTCCAAAGTCAGCGTCACATTAGGAGAAGTGTCCCTCGTCATACCCCCTAGGGCTTGTTGACAACACTGCATCCGACACATTCAATACTAGTTCGATGTACTAATCTGCGCGAGAGAGTTGAGAAATGGTCATAAACTATTTGCACAAGAAAGGTAAACGTTGTAGTCATGCTGGGCTGATAATAGGCACTCATTTGGGCGGCCAAACGTCCCCCGCACTGCAGATCACTGCCATCGACCAACCGATACCCGGCCTTCTGGCAAATACTTAAGAGAGGATTAAAGGATCAGTTACACGAGAAATACGGTCGATGAAGGCGGAACGGACTGAAGACTTGTGATTTTTAAGTGATCGATGGAAATGATATTTTCTGGCATTTTCAATCATTCGTCGTGTGATCAGTAGTTCTCTGCGGAATATTCAGTTTTTGGAAGGTAAAGGTAAGACTTCGTTATGTAGGAGTGGAAATGCTGAAAAATCGATTGTTTGAAGGCTTTTCGATATGTATTTCTGTAAGACTTTATCAGTACAATTTGAGCTGATCAATGAGAGTTGAATGACACGTAGGATCGACACTGCGAAACATGAGCATGACAAGTGGCTCGAGTTACCGGCAAAGTGAATGAATGTTGCTATTTGTCGAAAACTCATATACGTATATTTTTTATCATACAGAAGATGCGTTAACAACATTGGATAAGTCATTTGTAATGACGAGTCTTTACAATTTTATCGAATGAGATAAATGAAAAATAAATATATGAGGAAAAAATTAGAGTGACGCTGGAAGGAGATGACCTACAAATATACTTTCGCCATTTATCACATAACTCACGACATATTGATTCAATAGCATAGACGGCAGAAAGAAATTATACATTTAATATCAAGGATAATCTGTTTTAGCATGATACTTTTCTAATAAACTTATCATCATTTTCATTATCCTTATTACCAAACGAGAGGTCCGGAAACAACAAAAATACTCTATATACAATTTGCATGTATGTCTTTGCGTGATACTAATTACAGCTAGGAGAAAAGTGAATTCAAGTTTGTCTCACCCGTATTTCAAATGAAATTACCAAATTGATTATTAGATCTCCAAGTGCGTTCCGGACCCCTCGTCTGTGTTTCGCTCCAAAATATTTTGAACTGACCATCTCCTAGATTTCTCGCTTAGATATAGATGAGTGCTACATGTATATAGTCTCTGTTATATACCGGTAGTCTCATATACAATAGATAATTGTCTCATATTCGATTGCAAGTCTCAGGGCTGGGTACAACAGGAGGATGTCTACTTCAGTGGAATTGTGTCTGTAAGGTTGAGCACAATTTTATTTCTCCCCAAAGACGCCTCTTTTCTGGTCCGATTTGAACTTCAAACGGATTGTTAGCTCATGTCACTCACCAATCAGCTAAGGAACCGTATAAGTTTCATGTGTGATAAGATAAAGTCATGCCTTCATCGATTTGCTCTTCAATTATATATTTATCATGTTCAATGGTGAGTAGGCCTACAATCAGTAGATCAATCGGCTATCAAGAGGATTGCGTAACTTGTAGTCATTAGCTTGTTTTTTTAAACTTTGTTACCTTGACGCACTTTGCTACGTTGAATTGTTTTTGCAGCACGTCTTGAGTTGAAGGTGGATTATGTCCCCGCCTCTTGACCTCTACTGGCTGGACTCTGTCCTTCTTTCAAATGCCTGAGGTACATTTCAGTCAATAGTGACTCTATTTTTTTTGATGGATGCTAATCTTTCTCTATTATAAATTTAATTTTTGAGGCTGTGCATCTTAAATGTACAGGACCGCGCTTGGTCGGGTTTGAGCGTCCAGGATTAAGCGGTCGAAACGCAATCGTCCTGACCTAGTTCCTGTTGATGACCTCATTAAAAATAGTCAAATATTTTGTATGCATATTTTGTACAATTCTATTTCACGTTTTAGCTTATTAAGGAACTATTATTAATTCTCTTACACACCTGGTAGATTTTAGATAGCGTAATCCCGCTGTGTTATTAGCTAGATCTGGTATTTTGATTGGAAACAGACCTGTCCTCTCATCATCTGAATGGGCAGTCTGTTAAATAGGATCTTTTCAATATATAAGTGATAAACATAATTTTGAATAGAACGACTTACTCGCCAATTCATTACACATGAGGAGAGGAGAAGCGTTGTTTGTCCTTCTAGTAAGTATTTTTAAAATTTTTAGACATTTTAGGATATAAAACTTTTCTGTTAAATCATACTTTGTACCTATTGAAAATTAACTAGTCATTAGCTTGTTTTTTTAAACTTTGTTACCTTGACGCACTTTGCTACGTTGAATTTATGACCTCAAGTAGAGACTAGCTTTACTAGAGATTATCATCATGCCTATGAGAAGGTTTTTAATTCCAAATAGAATCTAGCCGGCCGGCGTGAGTGACACCTGTTCAAATAAAGGCGCAAACTACTTGAGCCCATAGCTGCATGCCTTTCTTTCGTGGAGCCATTCTTTTTGTATTTAGAGTTGATCTTACCACGCAATTGAATGCCACTGGCTTTCTCGAGGTCGAATAGATGTTTCAATACACCTTGTTCCGGACACCACAATGAAAAATGGCTTGTCAGCAGCAGGGAGTCGAACCCAGTTCACGAAATACTAACAAATATTAAACCGATTATTATTCGCTCATTCAATACATTTCCGTTTCTATTCTTATATATTGACGTCTCCAAATATATTTCAACGTCGCTATTGGGAACTTCGAACATTCTCGTAAAAACAATATTCTGTCTGTCTGCATCATGTCATTGATGATTCGATGTCATCTTCATTGTGATATCAGTTTTGTCAGTTATCTCTCCTTTGGGATCGCTCACATCAAGTTAATAGTCAGAGATGGGTGAGGATGTCGAACGTGGATATGAATCCCGTGTCATTTCCGTCCACGTCCACACACCTGCCACCACATGTCACCATTGAGGTTACAGATGTGTCCCGAGCGGTCATACGGGTCGCAGTTGGACACGAATAGTCTCAGAAGCAGTCAGACAGATGCATCATGATTTTCATTGTAGCAGATCAGAGTCTCATTTTGACTACTACATGAACTATTATCGAACGCTTGTCTATGATAGTGCCATGTTTTGAGTCAGGCTCATTCCCATGGTGATACTCTACATTCCTAACAGTAACCAAAATTACTTAATTCATCACAGAAACTTCATCAACTGATATTTGAAGGGAAGAAATGTTTGAATGATGGGACTGTGAAATTTGACGTTCCCGCAAGTCACAGACATATCTATGGTAACTTTAAACAAATTATCGATAAATTTAGAATAGCAGTATGCCTACTTTACTTTACCCACCGAAACATTACTTTCAAAGAGAAAATAAGGCTTAGACCTTATCCACTTAACGTATTCGAATTAATTGCTCTATTCAATACAGATAGAGCGGTTTCAAAAATTACGAAATATCTTTTTAAGTAGTATAAAACGGTAGCATAGAAAGTCAATACAAGACGCATAATTAGATTGTTTAAGCGTCGCTTTACCATAAATGCAAACTGATTCAAAGAGATGGCAGCTGCAGATAGAGCCGATGATAAAAAGCGGACCACCTTAATGTCACTGAAGTTCAATCAATTCTCATGTCTTTCAATTGCGTCGCACATCGACGTGCCATGCATCATTCGAGAGCTTTCATTCTCAGCTATAAAATGAGACATGATAGACTTTCATCCGTTATCGTATTTATTGAGCAGTGCTCAAAATATGAAAATCAGTCAATTTACAAATCGAAATTTTTCGATGAGAAAATATGTCAGTGTGATGATTATTCAAACATGAGGAGAACGAGCATTTTCTGAGGTCTCTTTTGATACAATGGTCATCAAAATCGGTGAACTAGGAAAATAACAGTGATATCGTAGAATATATATAAGTAGAATACAATCCGATTTCAATTGCTGTTTCACGAGAAGTGAATAAAGTTTGTGACTTTTCGAGGGGTACACTGCATTACTGCAATTCCAATTCATTTCATTGCAATTCACTTGTCTCAATTATTGTTGAATAATTCTGTAATAAATTATTACAGCTTAATCTTGCAATCAATCTATTTCAATGTAATTCAGGTGAGGACATCTCAATCTAGCTTTCTAAACTTATATAATCGGCAAAATAGCAGCTTCCTATGCATCTTATATGGAAATTATTTTGTAGCTTTTCCTCCTTTAGCCGACGTTATGAGCATCAAGCTAATTATACATGGATCAGTTTACTGAGTGAATCAAGTCCGTGCTGAGGTCACTCACAGAATTAGACACATCGTCTCTTCTTCCCATAGAAATTGACAACAATAAAACCTCTAGAATGGAAATTAAGCTTCATGCAATGCACAATAACGGCACATAAATCGCACGCATTTTCACTTAGATGCACCTGCCAACGTCTGCATCATTGGGTTAGAATCAGTCACATGAGTAAATCGAAGGTTTTAATTGGTTCTTCATGCCCCAACTTAGTTCCCCCGGATGTGCCGCAACCTTGAGTCAATTTCCATTCTAGAGAACTTCAGATATACAGTTCATTTCTATGATTCTTCCGCTTGACTAGAAGGGAAACATTGGAACATGTAACGTTAATGAAATGGCACAATCTCCTGACTAAATACAATAGCAATCGAACAATGAGCAGCCAGTTCAACATTAAACACGCCAAATTGTGTAAAGTTTCAATGACTCAACCGGATCACACAGCAAAGAGACACAGACGATGTCAAGCTCTACAGAGAAGTTTGTGAACGTTTTTTCATGCGCCTGCTAACTTTTTTTAAAATGATCGGAGGACCCAACATTATCGAGAAAACTTTTGCACAATGATCTGAATTCTTCGAATCTGAAGGAATCGTGGCGATCGGAGCATTTTGAAGGAATTCAGAGCAATCCGCGAGCGACGCACGACTATTTTTCCTATCTCTGTAAGGTATTAAAAATTTCTTTTTGCCCACTTATTGAGTTCCTGCATGTGCCATTTGTTTGAATCAGTTTGCACTTCTAGCAAAGTGAGACGGCTAAACAGTCTAATTCTGTGATGACATCACTTTATTTTTAAAATGATATAAAATGATATCATTTTATATCATTGTTTTTATAAAGAAAATGTGGCATTTTTTAGTGAAATATACGTAGGCCTACACCGCAAATAGATCCAGTCATACGAATTTTTCGATTTGCATTGCTAGCATGCTACTTTTACTTCTCTTAGCAATGAAATTAAAATTATATTGTATGGAGCCATATATTCCAAATAATGGAAGACCGATGAAAGCAGTTTAGTGATCCAAAGCTGCATCATGTATATCAAAACTTAGGAAGGGCCTATGGCCTAGACATCGGAAGTTTTGATTTAAGCTTTATACACTCGAATTACAAAATATGCCTAGCAAATTCTAGCAAAGTGAGACGATTAAACAATCTAATTCTGTGGAGGTCACTATTGGTCGCAATGAATGACTGAATCACTAGTAAATGACTGTCAATTGCGCGCGCGATAGAGAGAGCATGATTTCTTCAGCAACACAGAGATAAATTGCCTTGTCTTCGTGGTTGTGTCCAGAGATGACATTATTGAGCACTGATGGTCACGTCCAGAACTAGTCTGGATGGGCAAGAAGATCAATATTCCATTGAAGGTGTTGTAAATTCAAATCTGAATTCTGACGACCAGAACACTGACACTACATAGTCAGCAAATGTATATCGTGAAGAGTCAAACGGTGTGAATTTTTATTTCCATTTGACGAATGTATCAGGGAGAAAAATTAAGTTAAAGATGTATATTTTTTACTTGACAGGTCTGCCTGCATTCTGACCATTGAGGTTCGTGGATTCTCTGATACGAGCCAATTCTGCAATGCGCGCGCTTGGCCAATCACACAGGTCAAAGTGAGACGAATATCTCTGTCAATCTCTATTGCTTGTCACCATTGAATACACTTGCTGGGATTGGATTATCGGGGTATATCCGCTCTAGACTAACCCACAAGCAAATAAATCCATCTCTGTGAATTGTACACTGTGAATATCCGCTAAAATTAACCATTAAAATTCCTTTCACTTTTTTTATTGTTTGGCAGAGAGAGAATAAGAATATACGTAAAAACAGACACTGGTTATCTGACATTAGCGTATTTTAGCAGTGGTCATCATTTTCATCTGATGCTAAGGATATTTTCAATGAAGTTTTTCTGTGAATTGAAGCGGTCACTTTAGCTATTTTTTAACAGTAATTTGCTGTACGGAGTATCACAATTTTGAGTGCCAAACTTTAATTTTGCCAATATTTTGCTTATTTCTATTTGACTTATTGTTTTTTGCAATATAAGCATCGCAAATTCTATTGATGACAATAGAAATAATTTCTGCTACACAGAAATAATAACTCTTGTGACAAATACAGGTCATAAGGCTGGTCATGTTGCAGGTTTGGTGTTCCAAGCTATGCTAAGTTAAACAAAGGGCCACTTGTTATTAGAAATCCATGAACTGTAAATTTCATAACAACTTTGACGAAACTGTTGACAAATATAGGTAATGGTCAACAAATGAACTACGTTATTCATCTCCACTAGGGCTCGATTGGAATAGGGTTTTCACCTTATTAATTTAAACCCTAAACATTAAGATGATACATGCACTTTTAAGTACATGCATATCCATGCACTTTTTGATGTATAAGCTTTTGTAGGAAACAAAAGTCATTGAAAGTGCGCTATCTCCGTTGTTGATGCAAGAATGGTTTTTCCATCCCTAAACACATGTTAAGATAGATAACAGTTTATTGAGTGCAGAATAAGTCATTTTCAGATGTTTCTCTTGTTTCTCTGGCGATTCGGTCGTCAAACTTTGCATACATTTATTGAAAGAGAAATTGAATAGCACGGATTGGTAAAGATCAGAAAGGATTAATGACTTCATTTCCGCAGCCTTCTTTTGTCTCATGACGAAAATATTCTATGTAAGTCCAAACCCGCCGACCGTGTCAAATTTGACAGATTTCAACCCTGATAAACAAACGAGGCGACTCTGCAGCTTGTCTGGTATGTCGTTTTACGAAGACATTTCAACACAGATTGCCAATGAAAGAATGTGATTCTTAAATTGATATCAAATGAAATAAAATGGCATCCAAATTGTGCAAACTGACATTTCGAAGAAGATGATTTAGTTTAACACATTACAGACCTGATTTATATGCTGCATAACATCCGCTGGCTATCAGATTCCACTAACGAAATGTTCCATTGCCTCGAGCAACTTAAGAGCATTCATTATTTCAAGCGATTAATTCTATCCCGTATGACATCTTCCTAAGCAAACTTGTTGCTCTTTACTTTCCTTCTGGCTTTATTGTCATTTTTGTGGCAGAAACCAAAGAGTCAAATTTAGAGGTGCTCTCAGTGATTTACTTCGAGTTAGTTGTGGTGTACCACATGGTTCCCTTTTGGGTCCCTTATCTTTTTGTTATTTGATTTACTGCTATGACTTACAACCGGCGTGCACAGATACATTTTTTAAACAATATGCTGATAAAGTCTGTGAAGTCATTGATATGAGACATGATGATTCCTCAAGCATTTCTTCAACAATAAAAAGCGAGCATAATTGCATTCATCGTTGGTCATCAGCGAATAAGTTGACGTTAAATGAGTCAAAATGTTTCACTGTATATTTCATAAAGAAGAGATTTCCGAATTCATGTAAGTTGCCTTTTCCCTTGAAAAGAGAATTCAAGTTTCTTGGAGTAACTTGGTCTGATGATCTTACATGGACGAAATATTTTGAGCAACTTGATTTACGCTGCTCACGACGGTTGTATTTTTTGCACGTTCTGAAGCCGGTCATATCTCATAACGAATTACGGTTGCTTTACAATTTTATGATAGAAAGTATATTTCTGCACTATGGGCGTTCTTTGGGCATTTAAATTCTAAATGTCCTCATATTGTACATGTAGACAGAACCTTTCGTCGTTCACATCGTGTCATCTGTTCATCAGATTGTTCGTGTGTCTTTGCTAATTGCAACTATTACTTTAATAAGTGCAAGTCATCTTACAAGAAGCTACTCTGGTCAGCGAACTCACCTGAACATCCCTTATACTCAGTGGTTCCAGCAATTACAGACAATCGAGTTTCTGTTCTCACAGTTTTAACGAGCAGGAGGAGGAATTGTTTTACTTTATGTTCAACCATCATTTACAATGGACTTGAGTCAATTTTACAAGGAGAATTCAACTGAGAACTTGTATGTCGAATAGATAGTCTGTCTTTATTGGTATCTTCATTTCCATTTCATTGAATAGAGGAATTATTATTTTCATCCATTTTGCACCTAGAGCCATGCTACAAGCTTTTCGTAGGGCTAGTTACCTCTCTCGTGAGAGAGGGCCGACTGGAACCCCGGACCTTCTGCACTTAAGCACCGAAACGCGGCCCTTAACCGACTGAGCTATCCTATCACGTATGGGCTCTACAAGTATACAACACCTAGGTTGCCCTTCTTCAAAACCAGTGCTGAGCTCCGTGAGCTAAGACTGCCATCAATTTGCTTTTAAGCGCGCATATTCGTCTTGTCGTCCTCATTAACGAATTTCATTGAATGTTTACATCAACAATGCTTTTAACTTTCACAAATGGCGATGTGGTTTTCTCGTTTTCTATGAATGCGATTCATGATAGTGAACATCTGTTTGTGCAAATAGGGCCTATGCTTGAATGTGCTCATTCACAATTTTGACGTTCCTCTTGTAATTGACTTCTTGTTCCTAGAAGTTGAAAATGACGACAATATACTCGTACTTATCAAAGTCATGTATTCAAATGCAGTTTCCATCACACCGACGCATTGCGCTCATAGCCTCCAAAGATCGCAAAGTAAACTATAGTAGCAATAGGCCGACATAAAATACAGTCGATCATTTTCTATATCTTCTTTGGAAACTCTGAGAAGAAAGCCTTGTATTTTAGTTTTGTAAGCTTTTGAATTTATGACTAACTGTTCTGATAAAGGAGTAAACTTCATACAAGTTTCAAACACATGTAGGGGAGCTAATTTCATACATCCTTTGCATGATTGAACACTTAGGAATGAAATTTCCGTGGAAGTTATCGGATGTATCTTCTAAAACCACATATGTCTTTGAAAACATGCATCTGAATGTGATTTACAAAAAATCACTGCTTCTTATCTCCCTACGAAGTATAAGCATATTAAACATTATTTTGCCACTATCGATGCACAACCAAAAGTAGGTTATACAGAGAAAGTCACAGATGTCCTCGGTGACATCTAATGAAACGGAAATTGAAGTCAAAACCAAGTTTTCAAAGCCAACCAATTCACTGAAGGAAAATTTGAGGATCTCTATCGTTCGATTGTGAAATTACAAATGTCGCTTTGATGAGGCAAATACTGTTAGACTGACTTTGGCTATCCACCTTCAGTTTGATAGGTAATGTACTAATAAATGATTTTCTGATCGGATCCATTTTGGGCATCTTCGGGAGGTTAATTCCACTATACGCTTTCAAATCTGGATTCAATCTGAAAAATGACTTATCACCACAAAATCTTAGCCACACAAAGATGAGGACATGTTCCATCCCTATGATCGACAATGACATCCACAGAATTAGACATGTCGTCTCTTCTTCTGTTTGACTAGAAGGGAAGCATTGGAACATGTAACGTTATTGAAATGGCACAATCTCCTGACTAAATACCATAGTGATCGAACAATGAGCAGCCAGTTCAACATTAAACACGCCAAATTGTGCAAAGTTTCAATGACTCAACCGGATCACACAGCAAAGAGACACAGACGATGTCAAGCTCTACAGAGAAGTTTGTGAACGTTTTTTCATGCGCCTGCTAACTTTTTTTAAAATGATCGCAGGGCCCAACATTATCGAGAAAACTTTTGCGCAATGATCTGAATTCTTCGAATCTGAAGGAATCGTGGCGATCGGAGCATTTTGAAGGAATTCAGAGCAATCCGCAAGCGACGCACGACTATTTTTCCTACCTCTGCAAGGTATTAAAAATTTCTTTTTGCCCACTTACGAGTATTAAGTTCCTGCATGTGCCATCGTTTTGAATCAGTTTGAACTTCTAGCAAAGTGACACGGTTAGACAGTTTAATTCTGTGATGACATCACTTTATTTTTAAAATGATATAAAATGATATCATTTTATATCATTGTTTTTATAAAGAAAATGTGGCATTTTTTAGTGAAATATACGTAGGCCTACACCGCAAATAGATCCAGTCATGCGAATTTTTTGATTTGCATTGCTAGCATGCTACTTTTACTGCTCTTAGCAATGAAATTAAAATTAGATTGCATGGAGCCATATATTCCAAATAATGGAAGACCGATGAAAGCAGTTTAGTGATCCAAAGCTGCATCATGTATATCAAAACTTAGGAAGGGCCTATGGCCTAGACATCGGAAGTTTTGGTTTAAGCTTTATACACTCGAATTACAAAATATGCGGACAATATGCAGTTGGTTAGACTAACAGTATGTCTAAAAGCAGTCAAAACTTCAAAAACATTAAAACAGTTATTAATGAGTTCAATGTTCAATCATATGTTTATACAGGAAGTCTGAGTAACCAGCAATATGTGAGATATACACTGCATATCTAGAGCTAATCCCACAAAGCAGAGGTCTTTATTAACCAGAATCTTAATTATCTCAGTCCGAAATGTCGAGCTTTGATGATATCATTTTTCCTCAGAATAAAATGATATCATTTTATCATTGTCGATCTTTGTTCCATCCAAACACAAAATTTAATGGAATTTGAGTGGTTAGTTTTTGAACTGCAGGTGCTGGCGTGAAGCGTGGGAGATGTATGCAGACAAGAAGTATTGACTACCTCTCAAATTCGCTTAGTCATTGAAATACATACTTCATAGATTTAAACAAGATCTTTGATAACTAGTGACACATTTTGACATCTTTCAGGCATCTGAAAGGTTTCTGTCTTTTGAGCTGATAATTTTCATTAATCACTACAATTGTGTTCATGAGAAGAAGTAGATAAAATGCGACCATGACCAATTATTAATTATTGCAGCCCCAATGAAAAGATAATGCGAATAATTCCGATTGCAATCCAAAATCTATTAATCGATTATTACTCCAGCATCGAAGTCGCGCAATTTGCTAGAATCAGTGAAATTTATTATTGGAAAATCTATGCTATAAGCGAGGACTCTGCAGATAATTAATAATGGATAAGTTGTAAGATGTTCATTTTTGAGTTGAAGTACGGGATAGAAGAGAGAATTCGAGGATAAGTTTGAAATGATTTATGAAGTTAATAACGAGCGCTTCCGTCTCTTTTGAAGTCAATTTATAATCAGTTTTTGATATTCCACAAATAAATCGTCGTCTCTCGGCTGTAAAACTGAAATAAATTTTTATCTCATGTCGTCGTTTATCTAAGACAAATGTGATAATTTGAAAAAACTTCTTTCGGATAAAACGATATCATCTGATACGATTTTCAATAATGATACTTTGTTATTTGTACTTGTGCATTAATATCACGCTGCTTAATTGTAAGCTCAGTTTTCTACATGCAGACTCGTTTGCAATCAATGATTTTTGACGTACAGTGGAAAGCAAAGCACATTACAATTGGTCGACGTCACACTGGCTTAATTTTTGAACTCGAGCAGGGGCGTAGTGGAGGGGTAACGCGGTATAACGCCGTTATACTTCCTAAGGTCATCAAATTAACGTCAAAAGATGGTAAGCTGTATGTGGCAAACATTTAATGTAAAAATGTTCATACTTCATGTGCATTATTGATGAAGATCTTATTCAACTTCCTATTTTTGCATTTTGTCATGAGCATGCTTTCACTATTACTTGGATTCATGTGCAAGTCCTTCACTGATAAAGTAATCGCCGAAAGGGGATGAGAGCGGTTGAAAATTCTGAAAGGGCGATTATGTAGCTCTCGAACAGTCCATTATGGACAATAGTGGCACGAATATGCGTTTTTCAGCTGAAACACTAAAAGTCAAAAGACTTGCAACCCTTGCGCATTAGTTAACATTGCATGTGCGACAAGTCTTTTGGCTTTTAGTGTATATACATGTCAAATTTAGCGTTATACTTCCCAAAATTCAGCTGAATTTTTAGCTCTTAGCGTTATACTTCCTAAGAATTTACGACTACGCCCCTGAAGTCGAGACTTTGTTTGAGGATATGATAACATGCGTCTGATAGCCCATTCTTCAGGAAACTAATTATTCATTGCAATAATGTCGTGTTGACCCATTCGCATTTTCCGCTCCTGTAGGAAGAGGAATTATTAAAAGTTGATATATTTTCAATCAATTAACTCAAATTGAAATTCATCAGCAATCAATTTAGACCATCAACTACGTCTAATTGAAATTTAACTACTTTTGATAATGCTCAGTATCAACAACAGCTTGATTTCTTGTAATTCAACGACGATGTACGTGTACATCTACAATTAATTGCCTAAAGAGTCATAGAACAGTAACTGAGAAAACATTGGGTGTCATGCAACTGATGACTTTGATGTTTTGGCATTATTTTTCCAAATGAGGTATAGTGTAAGACAGGGTTGGAACCGGCCGCCCTGCCTGTTATTCTAATTAGGTTTATCTCGACGATTGACGACATTCTTTCTAGAATTAGTTATTTAGTCAGTTAAAATAGAATTGCAACATTGTAGGAGTATGATACCATGACTTTTATGACTCACACATTGCGAACCATTTCTTAAAAATTACTCTTCAAACCATTACTCAAAGTGGCTGACAGAACTGTACAACACTGAATTGGTTCTGTACAGAACTGTACAGAAAGTTGGTGGTATTAAAGAAGTTTAGGTACATAGAACAACCGCTGCAAGAAATGAGAAAAATTTATCAATTGTTGTTGTTTTTCGTTCTTGTCACCGTTATCTCTCTCAAAGACCCGGTCCCTATGCTCAGCAAGTCACACATTATAAATGCAAATGCGATTGCCGAAGCAGCAGTTATATTGGACGAACTGAGCGTAGGCTGGTTGTAGTAGTTAAGGAGTCTTTACCGCGATGCCCGCCATCTTCTCCTTGGCCTTCCTCTCTTCCTCCTCCCGACCTTCGTATCCATCAAACTTTTCCCTACATAACTCTCATTCCGACTGTGTACGTGACCAAACCATCGCAGTCTTCTTTCCTTCATCTTCGCTTACAGTTCACGGAGCACAGAACAGTGAATCTTTCAAAATGGCCTAAATTCTGCCTGTCTGAGTCCTTTCAGTCTCGTTTTGAGCTGCAATTGATAAAGGACATTTTCTTCGAGCTTTGAGCATTCCAGGAACTTATCCACTAACCTGCTTTCTCCAAATGAACACCGACTAATGACCTTAATGTGTCGCCCTGTGTTCGGCAAAGCTATATTTACAATCTTCTAAGATTCGGTTTTCTTTCATTAAATACTGCGACATTATAGGAAAAATATTTTGTGATATGTGATCTTTTGATCTTTTGATAGAGCATCAATAGGATTATCACAATTTGTTAAATCTCAGCGTATAATGCTTCAATCCAGTTCGGTGTTTCAAACAAATGACGAATCACTTGCTGTTGCATGGAGAAAATGTAAATGAAATTATGCTACAAAATATTTAGAGATGAGCTATCCAATTCTCATAGGACAAGCAAAATATAAATTTGCTGAGAGAGAGAGAGAGAGAGAGAGAGAGAGCAATGATGGCGAAACGTTTTTGGTCTCTGTAGAGACACTTTCACCACAGAATCACTTTTTTATAATCGTAAATCTTCATTTTTTTGAATTTTTTCAACTAATCTTCAGAATTCGTGAATGATTTGATGATGAACAAACCATGGACATCCAGAATATTCTAGCTGTCCATGAAAAAATGAGCAATATGGAGCTCACAGATCTTTAAAATACAGATTCAAGATGGAACATGATTTCAAACTATTTACACAAGTAAATGTGGCGGCGGCATTTTGGTTCAACTCCTGATTCTGTTTCTTCAATATATTCCTTCATCTGAAAGATGTATCGCTTGAATGGACTCACATACAGTGTATATTTATAAGAGATCATATTCTGAACGCTCAACTGTGCATCAGCACATATTTTGAAAGCTCTTAATGTTTTCTTTGAGCCGTTGAGCGTCCAAAATTAGGGGGATGATAGCCAGCTGCTAAATGATTAATATTCCAATTACCATGAAATGCTGTACAAATGCTGTTCCTTTTTTATCCAACCATCTAATCAATGAAGAAGAATATCACTTTGAAAATTTGAAACGACTTGAAAAAATTCTAAAGAAAGTTTTTAAACAGGAATTGAATTTGTAATGGAAAAACAGCATCTGCATCTCAAACTTTTCGTCTTCTCTCTTCATGGGCATTACTGGGATCAAATGCTAGCTGATGAATTGAAACAGAAGATGATTGATTAACTTTAAAGAGCCATCTCAACTCTCGACAGAAGCACAAACCAATGATGATAGCGGAAACAGATACACAGCAGAATAATCAAGCTTTGAAGAAATAACAGAATAATAATGGAATTTGAAGAAATTACTTAATAATGAACAGGATTAAGGTTACCAGGGCAATACCAAACCAATGTAAGCACAAGGCACCTTCAATGCACAAATCAGGCTGTGATTTTTTTTTGCTCATTCCTCATTGATTGGCCGAGACTTTGGCCTTCCATTTCAAATTGGACCCGGCGTATACTTGGTCTTAGTGGGCATCAATAGAGCTACAATCGCTGTGGAGAGGCTCGATTCAGCGCTGCTTCAAATAGTCTCCTTGATCGCTTTTCTTCTGCTGTGATTTTCTTAACTGGAAAGGTCATAGATTTTATAATGCATGAAGCTTGAGAAAGGAGCAGGAAGTGTGCTGGTGAGAAGACTCAAGCAGACAACTTTGAGGATCCCCAGGTCACACAGGAATGCAATCATCTTCATCAAGACTACTTTTCTACACAAGAAGAGCTTCATAATACAGTCCGTTTCCTAAATTGCTTACACATCACGAAAAGTTCTTTTATCTTTTGATTATTTTCATAAAATTTAATCGTGAGCTCATAATTGATTGATTACCAATTTATTCACCTGACCAGTCGAGACACTAAGATAAGGAAACAGTGTGGTTTGCCTAATTAAATGAAGTAATTACTGATTGGAACTCGGCTTCGGTTATTATTGATACAGAATGATGTTCTATTGTTTTATATTATATTGTATTATATCATATTATATTATGCTATGTTTTATTATGTTATACACTCAAAGCTTGGTAAATAAGACCATAAATGCCAGGCTTTCAATGTCTTAATTATCGAAAGTCTTAATTAAGCAGCAACTTATATATGCCAAATATGCAAAAACATGCCACGGCTGTTTGATCTTAATTATCCGTGTCCGAATTAACGAGCTTTGACTGTATTGTGTCATGTTATATTATATTACATTATTGCATCTGTGTATTCAGGTAGTGATTAGTTACACAAAATCATGCAGTTTCGCGCAATCATAATAAAGTTAATGTATTCTCCGTTAAATAGTTTTGCCATCCAGTGCGGAAGTTAGGTCAATTAAGTTTTCTGTTTTGACCAACCTATCAAGAAAATTCATATAGAATTATGGTAAAACTCTCAGGCACATATGTGCTACCCGAAGACATGCATTGAAAGCGGCGATCTTTCCGGCTGAGTTAAACGCCCAGGGTGTCTGGGGAGCGACGCGGCATTCTTTCTCGCTTGTTACAGGAGAACACCTTTAGCCATACAGTGCAGTGTAAATACCCGAACGATTGATTTTTGCACTTTAATCGGTCACTTGCGTTCCTCTGACATATCCTGTGTCTCCGCTTGTCGTAGGCCTTCTCAACCAACCGGCGAGATAATCAGGTTGTAAATGATTCCAAAATGAAGTTTTCCTGTCAGAGCATATCACTGAATATACTTCAATTTCATAGTTTGTCCGTACGGGAGGTTAGTCATAATTGTGTGAAAAAAACAATCGCTCCCTTTGTTTGACGTAAATCTATTTTAATTTTTTTCAAAAAATCACCCGACGCTAAGCCCTTGAGACTGTTGGATTGACGAAATGCGTCGGGTGATTTTTTGAAAAAATTTAAAATAGATTTACGTCAAACAAAGGGAGCGATTGTTTTTTCACACAATTACATACTTCAGATCAAATTTGTGGTTCAACTTGCACCTGATGTGTCACAGTGAGATAGCAAATGGATTTAAGCCCACTTGAAGCAACTGATTTCATTCATAAGACACAAATATGTCCCATATCACTGGTTGCCAGAATTCACGCTCTAAAAGTGCACCAATATAACCTTTACACCTTCAGATACATCAGTTTAAAGACAGATATCTTTCTCTTGAAAACCGTAGTGAAGAGGTGTTGTTGGATACATTGATTTTCATTGCTCCTCCTCATTGCTCCAAACAAACTTCACAGATGCTTCCATTTCATCAGAGATGAGGGCGGACAATGCCGTGACATTGGTTCAATCTTTGGTGAGGAAATGGAGATAGTTTAGACTAAGAAATATGTCTGGTATGTCCTCATTTAAGCAATTAATAAGTAGATGATAGGGTGGGAATGGAATGTTTGGAGAAGCTTGAGAACGAGGAACACTTTTTCTTACTGAAAACATTTAAAAAGGTCAAAAATCATGAAACATGAGGGAAGTCTTCCCATTTCAGTCTAACAACAGTTGATGACTTGTTCATGGAAATGTATAGAAAATTTCAAATATTCTATTCTATAAACAAATTTTCCTTCATCCATGAAATACGTGAGAACTTTTTGCAAACGAATTTAGAACAGGGAGAGATCCAGATGTTTGTCTTCCACGCAAATCAGCATGGTTGTTGCCACAAGCCACTGATTTTTCTGTTTTTCCTATCAATTGAGAATTATTATCAAGAGAAGAACTTCTCACGTCAGTAATGCAAGTATGCTCACTATTTTCATTTTAAGAAAGCTTTTCTGCTACTAATTCATCGCCAAGAGTTCCTCTTATTCATCAGCAAGGATGAAGACTAGGCTTGAGATGTTCAGTCCGAACCTTATTTAAGTCCAGCTATGACTGCCCGATCGGAATTTGAGTTACAGTGAACGAAATGAGTAAAAGATCAATTTCAGTGGAAAGCAATAGAATAACATCATAAATTGCTAGATATCTAAAGCCTCTGGGGTCATTCACAGACTTGTAAGTGAACCGAGTGCACCACGGGCCTGGCCATGTTTGGGCCTGATATTCTTTAGCAGAAACGGACCCGAGCCGGACCTGAAAAATCAATTTTTATTTTCTTGTAAAGATGTTACAGTCAATTAATCGGAGTATTATTATTAGCAGTTTTCATGATTCAAATCAAAGCTCGATCTCATGTGGATTTAGCTTAATTGATTGTCAACATAACTTAGTTTGCTTTGAATAATGTGCATGATATGTAAAGCATATGTTTGCTGTGTTGAATTTTCAGCTTTAGACATACCTAGATGAAAATGAAATGTATCTGAAATTAGATTTCAAAAAATCATGGCATATATAACTGAAAAATGAAAAGCATTGATTAAATTGTGTACTATCAAAACTCACGAAAATAATGAATTGTTTAAAATTGCAAAAGGAACATTCGGCACATTGTCCGCGAAGGGGGATTGCATCTTTGATGCCACAATATTGTTGTAAGCGTTCTGTGACCACTCCTCTTCGGCACTGCTCATTTGGAGCCAAATTAAGTATTTTGCTGTTTGTTGATAGCAACGTGATCTCCGTTTGACACTTCCATCAATCAGACAATTGGATGAGCAGCTTAATATTGATAAATATTTCGTCTTATAATAAACCACATTTCACCGCTCTAAACGACCATCTCCCCAATTTTCCGCCAGAGAATGAATCCTGCAAATTTTTCGGAATTCCACCGTCGAAGGAAAATCCTTGACCTGTCTCGACTGAGGATGTGAATAATGACAGAGTTCTTCACAATGCCGGAACACTGCTGTCATGCCGGTGATCGTATCTGCAAAAATTTCTCAGAAGATTGCCTCAAGCGAAGACCATCCCTTGCGAATCTGGTTTGATTGCAGTTATCCCATAGCCGATCATGAAACCACGAAAGAAATCTAAGCGTTTCACTAAGTCCTGCACGAAAGGTATATTAGATCTTGCAGAAGAAGCATTTGATGATTTCTCTTCATCAATTATTATGCTTCAAAATTCTCTGCAGTGTCCGCGCACCGCGGTTTGTATGTCAATGAAGGATTTATTGATATTATTATTAGCTGTATACATCGTTGACTTATCTTAGGCATCACATGAACTAGCATAACTCGTCCAAACACACATACTGAAAATACAAAGCAGGAAAACATTTTTTCATGATTTTCGACTATATGTGAGTGTACGTGATAAAAGCTTTCTGATGATTGCTGTAAAAATGATTTGTATGTAGCCTACAAATTGGACTATATGCCTACTTCTTGTTCATTAAACAAAGCAAATATTGTGTTCATATAAGATTCTTAATTATGCAGCCTTAGCCGGTTATTGAATTAAACAAGTGCAACCATCAATGCACTATGTAAAAAATTTGGCGAACGCTCCTTTGTAAAGCATTGCTTTCAAGATGTTGGTCTTGTGGCTGTGCTTGCACGGTTTCCAACGTCACTGGTTTAGCCTACGACTATATACTTTACATATAGGACGTTAATAAGAATGTTATGTGTGTTGACTATTAATGATACAGACATCGCAGCGAAAACTGAGCGTTTACGTGCTGTTCATTCGAAACTTACAACCATTATAGGTCAAACATAATAGCTTGTCCTTTAATATGAAATATGAGTGTGACAGTGGAGAAATTTTCATATTCTCTATGTCTGAATCACTGGAGCCTGAATCACTGTGTGAATGTCCTGTAAAACCATGCGTGATCAATTTGTGAACAATTGTTGATTAACGACGCTAATTAGAGTGACGCTATCGAATCTTTGCTCGCAAACCGATAAGTGAGAAGTTGAACGTTTATTCTACATTCGTTGTATCAAGGAGAGATAATCGTTAAGGGAACAGAAGATACTCCTTCTTTGAGTAATCAATGCCTCCTAAGATTTCTGCAACGTATAAAAAGGCAGTATAAAAGTTCAAGAAAAGTTAGAGGAAATCCTAGCAGGAAGGCAGCGCCCTAAATGAACGATATCATCTCTTGAGATTCATTCCTTCTAATTTGAGACTCTTTTATATCATTGAATGACGCTAAGTTATGATAGAATTCACTTATTCAAGTACATGGACAGTGGACAATTTGAGGAATGCCTTTTCTGATAGAAGATGAGGCCGTTTTTGATGAAGGCAATTTGATGAATATTTCTATCAAAAGACAGAAATTCTCAAATTGAATTCAGAAAGATGTGAGTTTCATTGACACTTATCGCCACACCTTGCGTCATTCTACGAAAAATTCAATGCCGACATTTTTATACATGCTCTTATATCACATGTTGAGTATAAAAGTTAATTTAAAAGAATTTTGTAATAGAAGCAATATTTTGACTTATATGATGATATCTAATTCTGATAAAATTGATAAATTTATTCAAAATCCACAAAAGATATAAAGCTTCTGAAATGTCTGAAATACTCTCATTTCTAGCGCATGAGTGGCATATTCTTAGAAAATTAGGTATCATATTATCTGAAAAGTGTAGGGACTAGGGTTACGAATAACCGCAAATTAGATCTGTGCACGCCGCGCGCGTTGCACGGGTTCTTCTTCTTGCACCGCTTCTTGGGCGGTGCACCAAAATGCGCGGCGAATGTCTGTCAAATATATACTTTGCTGTGCAGTTTCAAATATGTTCAATTCATTTCATCAATAATATTCATAGTCACAGCAAGTATGCAGAGAAAGTAATACTACAGAGTGATTATAAAGTCGCGCAAGTGAATTGGCTATGTGGTATAAAGTATGTTACATTTTCACCTGTGTGAAGTTAGTGGAAACACCCAACGGAAGCACTTTTATCTTTAAACATGAATTTCTGAATAATGACTGCTAATTTGTGAAATCTGAGTCCAGATTCGTAATCAGGAAGCTGAAATTGAGAAGGTTAAAGTTATTTCGAATAGAATCACGCTGTAATAAAAACTGGCACCGTAGGGTAGTTCCGCTAACTTCACACACGTACATCAGTATGTTGCGATATTGCTGTTTTTAACTGCATTGTTGTGAAAAATGAAGCATGTATTTGTGATCAGTGAAACAAATTTTATCAGACAGTGACAAAATAAAGCTGATTTACTGCACCTATTAGAGAAACTAAGAAGTTGGTTCCGCTAACTTCACATCGGAGCCACTTTTATCTGTAAACTTGAATTTCTCAAACACGACTGTGAATTCGTGGAATCTGAGCCCAGATTCGTGATCAATGGACTGAAGAAAATTGATAAAGAAGATGCTTCGAACCTCGGTGTACTAAATGATGGTTCCACCGGGTGGTTCCACCAACTTCACACACATACATTTTCTTTACTTGCGTGGCTATATGATCATCCTGTAATCAATTCAATTCAATTCAAACTTCAAGTGAGACGAATACTTGATCACTGTTATTAACCATATCTAGAAGAGTGAACCATCAGGAGGCACCTGAAACTCCTCTTCACAGGCAGCATCTCCAAGTAGCCAGACGTCCTTCTGCTCCTTTCATGTGAACTTGAGAAGTCCTTGATTTAGCTGTTTAAAAGACTTGTAAACAGAAAATGAATCATCGAAATGCCAACCCCATGCATGCACAAAGTCAGGGATGTGGATAGAAGAGAATTTCTCAACAATGGAAAGGAGGACAACGCCTTCCTCTTGAAGTGATGTCCCCTTGAATGATTTCACCACCCTGCGACCGACTTGGATATCATCTAGGCTAAATAGAGCCTCTGGGAAAATCGTGTACCTGTCAATTATCCGATATTGCTTCAAGCGCAGCATTCGAATGCTTCTTTAGTGCCTGAGGGTGCCGCACAGTTGCAAAATAGTAAATTGTTGGGAAGAAATCAAAGAGAAACAGCAGCCGCACCCTTCGGCATGCATCACAGAGTTCATCATCTCACTGTGCCAAAAACTTTCATGGTATGACCTATTAGCGGCATCGTTAACAAGTGAAGCTCGCGTGTCATGAAGAGCATGTCATCGGAAGTTGCGGTGTCATGTCGCGGTTAAAGAATATCAATTACCTTGTTACACTCCTTCCCTACTTCCTTCGTTCCATTATAACATCCTTTATTATCGTCTGCACATCAGGTATGTAGCTTGAAATGTGCTCAAGAATTCGCAATCATTTTCTTCATCATCTGAACATCTTCATGTTGTTCAGATAAGAATACGTGAATCAGCAAAGCAGTAGGATGCGGCCAATTTGGTTGACAATTCCTAAATTCCTCCATTTGATTTAAGTTGATGCAATTTGATGCAGAGTGGGCTATGGGAGGATTTTTCGACTCGGATCCGGATAATTTGCATACATTCAGAAGTAATTTGAATACAGTTTTTCCTGTTCATAATTGAAGCACACACTAAAAAATTGTGGAGGTTTTTCGGAAATCATATGGTTTTATCAATTTACTTTTGGATTTTAGGAAAACCAAGGGCTGTTTACTTTCTTTTTTAATGCAAATTTCTTCTTGCCAAACATTTGTAGAATGTGCGTTTTGGACTTATTCGCTTGCATATGTAAAATACTTGACGTGTTACTTTCAATGAGCGTGTAAGTAGTATGGTACTAATATAAGTCGAGATGGGAAGAATTCCTGAGCAATCAATTTAATCGATTTACATTACTAAGTTTTGCCTATATGACTAGAAAGCAAAAATAGAACATTTAAGTCAGCCGCTTGAAACAACTATTTGATGCAAAAGACAGTTGCGTGTCACAGCAGCATGATTATGCAAGATTGTATGCTAAAAATATTTGCAATCACAATGTAGGAGGCAAGCTGAATGAATAATACTAATGTATAAGAAGACAATTATCAAAGACATGGAGTGGAAGATCATCCGGTCACAATAGCAAGGATATGTGGATCTATCATGTTAATAGATCTCTTGTGATGTAAAAATAGGACGCCATCGATTGAGAGACGCTCTCTTGTGGAGTAAGAATAGGACGCCTTCGATTGAGAGACGCTCTCTTGTGGAGTAAGAATAGGACGCCATCGATTGAGAGACGCTCTCCTGTGGAGTAAGAATATGACGCCATCGATTGAGAGACGCTCTCTTGTGGAGTAAGAATATGACGCCATCGATTGAGAGACGCTCTCTTGTGGAGTAAGAATAGGACGCCATCGATTGAGAGACGCTCTCTTGTGGAGTAAGAATAGGACGCCATCGATTGAGAGACGCTCTCTTGTGGAGTAAGAATATGACGCCATCGATTGAGAGACGCTCTCTTGTGGAGTAAGAATAGGACGCCATCGATTGAGAGACGCTCTCTTGTGTAGTAAGAATAGGACGCCATCGATTGAGAGACGCTCTCTTGTGGAGTAAGAATAGGACGCCATCGATTGAGAGACGCTCTCTTGTGGAGTAAGAATAGGACGCCCTTGATTGAGAAATCGATTGAGAGACGCTCTCTTGTGGTGTCTAAATATGACTGGGTACAAAAGTTGAAATGGTAGGCATGTTCTTCCATTACTACAGCGCTGCTTCCGAGTAACACTAAAACCTTTTATCCGTTTTTATGGTTAAATCAATGGACAATCCATCCGTGTGTTGTAAATGGAAACACTTTGTGTTAATATTCTTTATAAACCAATAAATATTGAAGTTAAGCAAAGAATACATATTCCGCAAATATAATTTATATTCAATTTCATTGTTTATTTAGTTCATTAATTTGAAGAAGGCAGCTATTGCGGACCATCTTTTGCTTCTATGCAAGACTCAATATTATGTATTTTGCTATCAAAACTATCCGCACTCAAACGAAACTCCTGGCTACTTGCCTGGCAATTACACAGATACGAAGTGTAGAAGACCAGGTTTCACAAATCACTTGAAATCTGATTTAGTGATCAGAGCATTTTATTAATAACAGAAGTAATATTTGTATGCATATAAGCCGCAAAACAACGAATAAGAGACGCCCCTGCATGAAAGGCGCATACACTTCATAGCTGTAAAAGCAATAAAAAGCGTCTGTCGTTTTAAAAAGAATGAGTTTATTACCTTTTTAAAGCTAACCATGCCGGGAGAAAGATGACAGATGGGTGAGACTAACTAAAAAAACTTTGAAGTGTACCTAAAACACAAGTTTCTGGTCTCAGTTGCGCCTGTTGATGTTTCCGTGCCATAGGGAAAATGAAGGACCTCACAGATCTCTTAATTTCACGTTCCACTCGATCCACTTTTCTTCTTCAACAAGATTGATGGACAGACCTAATTGCGAGGTCAAAACCAACTGCTGTGATATGAGCATTCTGGCGTCCGTCAAACTTGCGCGTGACAGCGAATAATTGAAGGCAATCGGACGGAAGAAAGTAAATTGATGTGAAAGGAAGACCGAAGTGAGTTTGAAAGACCAGACCCAACTTTGTCTGAGGACTCATAATCGAATTCGCATTTACGATCGAAAATCAGTCTACCGCGACCAACGCCTAACTTAGCTTCCTATCACGGCTTGTGAGAAATGTCAGTTTTTACAGAAGGCGAAGTCATTAGAGACGGTCCTCAATAATGATCATGTGACGAGAAGATTTCCATATTCCTCAATCATGATTGCCTTGCCATAATGGAATAAGTAGAAAGCTAAATTATATTGAGAGCTATCTCTCTTTCTCTCTCGAAATTCCGAAGTCTCTCCTCGAACAGTGTGTTTTTTTATCGGGGCCAAAGTGTGCGAAGCACAGGGGAACAGACTTCCTCTCTCTCTCTCTCTCTCAAAATTCAAAATTCAAAATTCAAAATTCAACGGTTTATATTTCATCAATGAAATTACCCAAAAGGATGTAAATACAAATACATGAGGAAAAGTAAGCATGAATGAAGAATGACTATCACCAATGTTCTAATGTGTCACTGAACCACATAGTGTAGATGAAGGATGATGTCGGAGGATGCTTCAGAAAGTCATAAAGTGTTACATGCCATGATGATGCTATGATTATACACTATGAGAAAAATATGAAAATGAGCGTTTACTATCCATACGAGTAATAGGCATTAAGGCACAGTAAGTATAACGAAGGAGAGGAGGCGTCATGCATGAATTGGAATTGGCATTAGTTTATATCAGGTGAAATGCATAAAATGTTACCCATCAATGTTTGATATTATTCAAGTTATTTTTTCATCATTTTCTCTTTTATTTAAATCAGCAACATCGCTACCCATCACACTTGTTATTCAATGGCGGAGATCGGTCAAACATGTTATGCACATATCATAATATTCTAAATCGCAATAATCATTATGATAATTCAGTGTTGAATCACTGATGCTACTTTAATATTAATTTAGTATAATAAATAAAGGAAGAATATCTCACCTGTAAATCAAATTGAAAATAACTAAGATGATGTTGCAATGATGGGTTTGGACCGATCTCCGCGTGTTGTTAATAGTCTGACGACAACGGCTTGATTGAATTTCTTTGTTACCTGCACTTGATCGTAGCAGATGAGTATTAGTCATATCTTGCTGCATTCATGGTTAGAAGCTGCATTGTTCTTTGTTATTTTCTATTTCTCATATTTACAGATTTGCCATCTATTGCTGTAGTCCCGGCTTGAGTGTGTTCACTGTGATATCAATAGACATGCAAGAGAGATGGAAAGTTCTTTTGCAAAACTGGAAGATATCAATGACAACCAAACCACTAACTTTCGCGTTGACTATTTATATATCTATGTATTTCGTACAACTTAATGTGTCAACGTTTGCATAGACTAATGATAAAGCGGTTGGAATTGCATTGTTTTTCATTATTCATTATTTCTGATATCTATGCAGCTTGTAAGGTATTTCGTTAATGACTGTAATTCTCTCGGTCTGAGCTTGTCCATCAAAACATAGAAATCTGGTCGATCGACATTCGCTAATAATGGAATATGCAATTCTCTGACTTCATAATATCGAGGACATGCCGCAATAAAATGATATAAATCTTCTAAGCTGTTATCATCACAAAAGCTGCAAATACATTCATCATATTCTCTTCGATTTTTGTATCTTCCAATTTCAGTTGCTAGGTCATGGTTTCCAGTTCTGAATTTTACTATCAGATTCATATTGAGTTTTAAGCTATGATACTGCAGATAGTTTTTCATTTCACATTTAAATCCAGTTAGTTCCAAGTATCTGAGTCCTCTGTGACTATGCTTTGCTGAATCAATCCATCTCTCTCGAAAGTAATCTTTCAATCTTATATTAACCACTTTGTTAAAAGTTTTCTTCTCCATTATCTGATCATCAATCATATGTGCTAGGTTGAGTTTCGTCAACAGTTTTTGTATTCTCCAACACCAAGTTCTTTTATGAATCTCATCGTTCACATTGCTACTAATTGTTTGAAATATTTTATAAATATAACTTTCCTTATTCATGTTTTGCATTTTATTCCAATATCTTAATGCCGATTTGTAAAAATGGAATTCTATAGGTTTTAGACCAAACTCTCCAATGAGGCAGTAATTCGGAGTGGATAATTTGAGATGAAAATATGACTTATAGAATTGGTTCTGTATTTTATTTAATTCATCTAACTTATTGTGAAACAGAAATTCTCCACAATATCTCATTTTTGATAGGGTAAGTGTTTCGAAGGTGTCTTTTATAACACTGCCTTCTATCTGACCGAATTCTTTTAATACTAGTGCTGTTGAGAAAGATGATCGTCTACCTCTATTGCTTAAATCCTTTATATGCTTTTTATCATTTTTTGAGAACCACATGCCGAGATATTTGTACTCTTTTACAACTTCTATAATCTGTATTGAATTATCAAGGTTTACTTTCACTTCACTGAATTGAGCTTTATCTTTGACCATAATTTTAGTTTTGTCAAAATTAATTTTTAATCCGTTATTCGAGCAATATCGTTGCACTATCTTTATTTGCTTAATGAGACCTTTTTGACTTTCACTCATCAGTAAGATATCATCAGCATAGGTCATGATAGCGATTTTCAGATCCGAAATACATATAGGATCTATGTGTTGAATTTCTTTATCAAATTCGTCTAGCAGGTCGTTAATATATAAGCAAAATAAAGTAGGTGAGAGACTATCTCCCTGAGGAATTCCATTTACAAGATCGAACGGTTCTGTGATCTCCTGATTGAATAAGATTTGAATTTTCTTTTCACATATTAGCCGAATTATCAAGGAAGTTACTTTACTATGTGGTAGATAGGCCTCAACTTTTGATTTTAACATTTCTTTTGGAATTGAATCGAATGCCTTCGATAGATCAATAAAGCAAATATACAGTGGATGATGTTTATTTGAATATATCTGAATTACTTCTCGCAATAATAGTATGTTATCTAGCACTGAGTTTCCTTTTCGAAATCCAGTTTGTGATGCATGAATAATATTGTTATCATCCAACCATTTACAAGTCTGACGTTAACTATTCTAGTTAACAATTTCTCAACACATGATGATAAATTTATGCATCTATAAGAAGAAATCAAATTTTTGTCACCTTTCTTATAGGTTGGTAAATTCCAACTTGTATTCCAAGGTATTATTGCTTCATTATGAATGCTATTAAATAAATGATAAAGAATTTCTATTACATTATTTGATTTTTGTTTGAACATTTCATACACTAAGCCATCGGGTCCACTGGCTTTAGAATTTTTTGCACTCCTTATTGTTTCTATTATTTCTTGTTTTGTTATATCACTTTCTAAAATAGGATCTTTGAACTTAATTATTCTAGTATATTCGATTCTTTCGGATATCTTTATAGTCTTTAACCGTGTAGTCTGTTTTTCTTGATTATTTTGTTCTATGAAATCAGTTGCTTTTAATGAAGTGGTAATCTTTCTCTTCTTTTTTTCTTTGTTGTGATTCATTAGATTCCAGTATTGTTTTGTGTCACCTTCTAATTTTGCTTTTTTTAGATCCTCCATTCTTTTGGCTTTTAATTGTTTTTTCTCGTTTTTTATATTGACAATAGCCTTCTTTTTACTTATCAGTAACAGTTCAAGATTTTCTCTGGTTTTATTTTTTTTCCAATTATCCACTTGTACTTTGTATTCACGTCTATGCTTTCTAGTTTCATCTGTATATTTTATCATTGCCTTATTTATTTTGTTCTTTTGGGTTGCTTTTTCCATATTTTCTATCAGAGTTTTATACATTTCTGAAATTGTGACCTCTTGCTTTTCTTTTAGGCGCTGTAGTAATAACTTGCATTCGGCTTCAAAGAGGTTTATGTCAAAATTTGATTCCGATTCACTTGTCCATTTGTATGGCGCTTTTATGTTAGTGTGTACAAAATTTGTTCTATTTTTGCAAATTTTACCGCATTTTGGTTCTGATTTTAGACTAATGTTTAGCTCGATTTTTATTGCTGAATGATCTGTATAAAGGGTAGGATCACCTATCGCTATATCTTGTATATTTTCTATAAGTGATTTTGATACTATTGCATAATCAATTACTGACCTTCTTATTTTTATGCCTTGTAAACAATGATACGTACATTTTCCACTTTCGAATCTCCCATTTGTTATTATTAGTGATGTATCGTTACAAAATTTAATTATCTCTTTTCCCGTTCCATTAATAGTAAGATCATCTGATTTGCGTTTTGGAATATCGAGTTGTTCGTTATCAGAGATCAATCCTATCCTTCCATTTAGATCACCTATCAGAATAATGTCGTGCATTTTGAATTCTATCATATATTGTTTTATTTTCTCAAAGTATTCATTTTCCTTATAGCGTGACTCTCTATTTTCTTTGTAACAGACTATGACATATATATCACTTTGTGCTTTCCACTGTATGTTATTCAATCTTAAGATCAATAAATTTCCATCTGCGTTTTTTATTTCTTCACATTTTATAAGGTTATTTAGTTTAGATTCTTTTATGTATATGGATACTCCCTTGATATTTCGACCAATATAATGTTTTCGCTTTACAATCGCATGATATCCTAAATAATTATCTATTATGGGCGGATGCTCATCTTCCTTCAGATGTGTTTCAGTAAAACATAAAATATCATAACCACTTATATCATTGGCTAAATCTGAGTTTTTGATTTTGTAATCATTCAAAGAATTGATATTGATGTAAAATATTTTTATCTGTTCATAATATTGGTTGTTAATTTCATCATCATTTTCCCCTGTCTCCTCTCCTTCTTTACTTACGTTAAAAATATGTGGGAGGAATCCTCTGAGTAGGTGGATACACAACGTTCTCACTAGGATGCTGGTTATCAGGTTGACCGTATAACAAGTGGGTCGGCACAAAGCGAGGAAAATTGTTCTTTGCTGGGAGTTAATGTCACTCGGAATCGTTCCTCTTCTCTCTGCTGTTGGTGTTGTTGTTGTTGTTGATGCTGTCGATTTTGAGGTTGATGGTATTCCTGGCGGTATTGATGCTGTCTTTGATCGTAGTAATGACGAGGAGGTTGCTGGTAGTGTGTATTCCGTTGATAGTAGTTTCTTGTTGGTCTTCGGAAATTTCTATTCTTTGTTGGTGGTCTCCAACAGTTTCTCGCAATATGCCCTCTTCTCTTACAGTTATAGCAAGTTGGGGTCCATCTCGTTTCATTTAGCTGTGTAGATCGATTTGGCTGCAACTCAGGTTCTCTTGGTCGATGTTGATCTGTGAAGTAGTCGAGTCTCTTTTCAATTAGTGATATTTTCATATCGATTTGATATTTTCATTAGTGATATTTTCACATTATCATCTCTCTCTCTCTCTCTCTCTCTCTCTCTCTCTCTCTCTCTCTCTCTCTCTCTCTCTCTCTCTCTCTCTCTCCCTCTTCTCCCTCTCCCTCTTCTCCCTCTCTCTCTCTCTCTCTCTCTCTCTCTCTCTCTCTCTCTCTCTCTCTCTCTCTCTCTCTCTCTCTCTCTCTCTCTCTCTCTGTCTGTCTCTCTCTCTCTCTCTCTCTCTCTCTCTCTCTCTCTCTCTCTCTCTCTCTCTCTCTCTCTCTCTCTCTCTCTCTCTCTCTCTCTCTCTCTCTCTCTCTCTCTCTCTCTCTCTCTCTCTCTCTCTCTTCTCTCTCTCTCTCTCTCTCTCTCTCTCTCTCTCTCTCTCTGTCTCTGTCTCTCTCTGTCTCTCTCTCTCTCTCTCTCTCTCTCTCTCTCTCTCTCTCTCTCTCTCTCTCTCTCTCTCTCTCTCTCTCTCTCTCTCTCTCTCTCTCTCTCTCTCTCTCTCTCTCTCTCTCTCTCTCTCTCTCTCTCTCTCTCTCTCTCTCTCTCTCTCTCTCTCTCTCTCTCTCTCTCTCTCTCTCTCTCTCTCTCTCTCTCTCTCTCTCTCTCTCTCTCTCTCTCTCTCTCTCCTTAGGTTCCTGGGTTCGCTGGACTCTCAAGTCTCTGAAAGTTTCAATGTCGTTGATTTGATCCGACCAGGGTTTGAGCCCAGGTCTTCCGGACACAGAGCGATCACTCTACATGTACATCTGGCCATTGCTACGGTGATATTTAATTCTTTGGCACCATCACATTCATCATTTCACAATGCACTTTATGAAAGGCACCCCTTCTTGAAAGGATAATGCAGGCGTCAATGTCAAGTGTGTAATTGAAATAACATAATGACGTAAACTTTTATAAACTCTAAAAAGAAATTTCTCGTGAGCTGCAAGCGGCAACACAAGTATCACGTTTTCTTTAGTCCAGGATCATGGAGGAAGGTACATCAATGGTACATCGGTGAACAAAAGGAAAGTATGTGTTTTGTGAGAAGATTGAGAAGTGTTGAAAGTGCACCCATATTCAGAGCCTTAAACTCTTTTCGCGTTTCAAATTGCAAGGACATGCGATCGTAAAACCCGATCATGAATTCTGGAGTTTTCAGCTTCTATCTTGTGGTAAAAAAGGCATCACGTCGTTCCGACGCAGTTTCAACCTGAGTTCCGTAGTGTTCGTGATAGCAAGGAGTTGAATGAAGAGTCCCGACCTTCCTTTATCTCTATCAAGTGGGAGATCGACCCATCTCGGAAATTGTGTCTCATATTGCTGCAATTAATTCCTGCATTCAACTCTAACTTTTACTTTTGCTTCCGCTGATATCGCAATAAGCACGCAGCGGGCATTAGATGGCGTTTGGCGATTCGGAGTTATCTTGAGCTTTCCAAATGAAATTGGAAATAAAGCACGCTATGTGTGATTCTTGCGTTTTGGGGGCTTGAATTTGAAGTTATGTAATTTCCTTAAATGTTTGCCGATAATAACTTGCACTAATACATCTATTTATAATCCATCAATTCTCTCTATCAACATTTAATATCACATTTCAATGAATTTAAATGGAATATGCTCTGTTGTACTCATTAGACTACTCTCTCGAGTGAATGTGAAGCTATAACTTTCATTCAAATTTTCAAATTGAAGATTTGTTATTGTGCTAAATGTTGATAAGCAAGCACTCAAGAAAATTGAATGTGTAGTTCATAACTTGAAGTCAATGAAGATGCGCATGCATGCCTTATCAATCTGACAACTCCATCGAATGATAATCCGAAGATCTAATCATAGAATTGACTTAATCCAGCTTAGGAAGACGCATGTAGGTAGTTATAATTCTGTGAACAGACCAGCAGATCTCATTGCACAGCATATGCATGAATCGAGGCCGGACGGTGGGAAATTGCTGTAATTTAATGATTCTAATTCTTTTTCTCTCAATGTAAATACTTCGTCTTTTGTCTTCGGGCTCTTATGGTTTTCTGCATTTCAGTAATTATTGTTTCATTTCAAAAATGCATGGTTTTCAAAAATTCCTCTTTCTGAACCTCTAGAGAATTAATGATAGTTAAGTCGCACTGAATTCCATTACCCCTCACGTTGAAGCATATTTAGTGATGTAAACTTCTAATGATGGTGTTAATTTGCTCTAACTCGGACTAAGATGATAGATAGTTATTCATTGTAGAATAGTAGAATTTTGAAAAACTCAACAATGATTGCTGCTTGTGATGCAAACTGATCGAATGTGTTGAGAAGTTACTTGTGGCTAGAAAAAGAGATAAAATTGATTTGAAGATATAACTACACATAAATCTAAATTTCCAAGGCTCTATTTGATGTCTATGGTAGATGATCATGATGTCATTCATCAACTAATATTCAAAAAATTTCTTCTTCATGCTTGAAATCGATGCATTGCGTTTAAAGTCATCACATCTGTAAAATGTTTAAAGGTCTCAATGTTTGTAAAAAGAATAGCAAATGTCAGTCTTCGAAAAAGTGCTTTTCAAATAGTTTATAAATTTGATCTTCCAGTCGACCAAATCCAACGATTTTTAGAGAAGAGTTTAGAGGCATACTTAATCTAAAGTCACAAAACTGCTGGTCAAAATGGCTCAGTTTTAAGTGGACTTGCCTCTGTTTCTAAGTTTTTAGCTATTTTTTATCGCTAAACTTCCATCACGAAATGTATTTGTCGGCAAACTATGCAGTTGACACATGCTTCGTTTGAAACACGATTTCATCGCAGCTAATTTTATGGACGAACTGGAAATCCAAGAGCAAGGTGGTTGTACGCAGATTTAGATCCGTGAGTTTCTAGCTCAGTAGAGGAGGAATTAGACAGACCTTGAAGCATTTCTTCTTGCCAATACATTTGAAAACAAAGATGCTCGCCAACGAATTCATTATCAAAAGAGAACCAGCTTACGGGGCAAAAATTTTATCTGCATTTTTTGACTACCCGTCCACGCAGAGTTAGTTATTTTACTAAAATTAATGAAGCGTTCATCGAAATTTATCATTGAGGAAGCATTCATGTTTGGTTTTTTGAGAGGAAATATTTTGTTGACTTAATTTTTATTTTGGCTGACGACAGACTTAGTATTTTTGGACAATATTTGAACATATAATTATCGATTCTCAGTAGATCTGCATCATTCATAGTAATTTGCATTATTATGACATTATGTTCATATTCATCGTAAATTTAAATCATTTTCTTTTAATAGTGAATTGGATGGTGAGCATATTTGTTTTCAAAGGAATTAAACCACATAATATAAAAGAAATGACGTAGAAAAGTCAGTAAAGATCAATCATGCTGATTTCCTGTATTTGCTGTCTCATCATTAGCAACATAAGGGATTAGACAATACCGGTACATCGGAACTTGACACTGAACCGTCCTCGGTACTCGAGGCAATGATCAAAACTGATAACCCGCCTTCAAGAGGTTGAGATGATATTGGTGTTGCTATCACTATTCAATAGGCCTGTTAGCACAGAGATAGGATGAAAACAAATTCAGCGTAGGTATCAGCTCAGTCTATAAATGCACCTAAACATTCAAGTGATCATTCCAAAAATTAACTAACTAGTTGTGATTAGCAATTAATTGATTGATAATCTTGCAATTGACTGTATCATTTCCAATCAATTACTTCCAATCTCTGACCGGCACTGAGGATATCACAACGCTCCAATAACCTGACCATGTCAATATAGTCCGAACAGCTGATGTCGGTTCGAACTTTTTCATACATCGGTAGACACCTCCTTGGTCTGTGATGGTCACGCGGACTTTCCAAACCTGCAAATTATGTCTACATATCGTCGTTGTCACGACGATATCTCATATGTGATTTCAAGGTTATTGGTAAACACCTATATGTGTCAAAACACAAACTATTCGGGAGAAGCAAAATCGAAAATGGGAACCATCTTGGTATGTGCCTTTTGACATACTTCTACTATTCATCAGATATTTTCAAATATAAATTGAATCCAAGAAGGGGTTGCAATTGAGTGTAATCCATATTATGAATGCACATGTTCGATATTACTTGTGTTAACCAAGAGTGCATTGTGTGACATAGCAATATTTGTTGCTACAAGTGAGATATCAGTTGTTTTGCTAAATGCATGTGAGGTGTTAACCAAGAGTGCATTATGTGGCATAGCAATATTTGTTGCTACAAGTGAGATATCAGTTGTTTTGCTAAATGCATGTGAGGTGTGAACCAGGATCAATGTACATGTGCGGCATTACTTGCTAACAGTCTAGGGCCAAACTTTTCAGCGACTGTTCCTAAAGATCTAGGTTGTATTAGTCTCTGAAATTTTGACACGGGATCCAGATAAGCATTAATATAACCTTTATCGAAAAAAAAAGAAAATTGCTTTGAATTAGTTTTTACCGCCGCCCCTAAAATACTCATATGCGACATTGTCGCGGCAACGACGTATAGACTGATAGGTTCGAAGTCCCGTTACTTACTTGAGTCATCTGTATTTCATCGGCTCAGTCTCATAACAGCGAATCTCAAAATAGCGAAAACGTATTGCATAATCTTAAGAAATCATCGAGAAATTATGTTTTTATAGTTTATTGAAGGTAATTGGATTAGTAAATAATATCCATCATCCATACCACTGACAAGGGTATGAATTTCCATATATACTGTATGCCTTGTACAATGTATATGAAATAAGCTTATGAAAAAAATGAGAATGTATATAAAATATATTCTCTATAAACCCATTATGTACGAGACAGCCCTGGCATAAGCTTGGCGACTGAGTTCATTTAAAATGTATTGTTCGCGCAATCGGTCTAGTATTTCGTTTAAAGCAACATATTTAGTCTCCTTTTTGTTGGTGCTCCAAAATCCAATTGACTCATCTCAATGTTTTACATTTTTTGCTCGAATATATGCGTGATCTTGAAGATATTTGGATGGGCACTTCCCACATTATCTTTCAGTTTCAGATGTCATCCCTCCAAATGATTTGTAATTCGAACATCACTGCTGTATAGTGAGTGATTCCATAATGAAATAGAAAAATAAGTATATGCTTCTTCTATATATTTTGACAGTGAAACAATAGTAATGATATGGCCATTTAAGTTATCTACTAATCAAGCAAGCACAATTTCTCGAGGACTTCTTAAGGTTATGCAATACGTTTTCGCTATTTTGAGATTCGCTATTATGAGACTTCGCTGTTTTGAGATTCGCTTTTTTGACACTTCGCTATTTTGAGATTCGCTTTTTTGACACTTCGCTATTTTGAGATTCGCTGCTATGAGACGACCCTATTTCATCAGGTGGAGCGCCACTGATGAAGACCGTCACCATTTCTTCTCCAAACATCGCGGTCCGTCGCAATCCGCATACAGGTCCTTGCATGCTGCCCTCGGAGGGGATCATCCCATCTCATAAGAGGTCCTCTTCTTTTGCGTGGGTTGTAGGGATACCAACAAGTGATCCGTAGTGTCCATCGGTTGTCTTTCATTCTAGCTACGTGCCCTGCCCATGGATGTTTCACATGGTAGATGTGTTCGACCATCGCTCCATCGCTATCTGTGCCGTTCGGATCTTAACTTCGACGTTCTTGGTAGACGACTATGTCTCCGAAGTGTAAGTCATTGCTGGAAGGATGTTAGTATTGAATAGATAGGTCTTCGTTGTTTTGGGAACTTGGTCTGATGTTGGAGCCGTTTCAATCTTCTTGAACGCTGCTCAACCACTTTTGATTCTGTTATTCTCTTCTTTGAGCAGATGACCATTTGGAGTTATGATTTGACCCAAATATTTGTATTCTTCAACTTGTGTGATGCAGTGCCTATTCATCTTGATTATGCTGCTTGTGCTTTCTGCTATGTTCGTCATCCATTGGGTTTTACCAGAGTGTATCTTGAGGTATATCTTTTCTGATTCGACGTTTACTTTCGCTAGCATACTCTCAAGAGAATCCATTTATAGTCCGGCAGCCAGAACGAGTTTCTGCAGGGAACAAGGCCGAAAATGAGACTTTCACAGAATCATGTGCACCCTATGCCCACTACGAATTCACGCATCTGCCGAGTTCTAGTGAGTTCCTCATCTTGTCAGACAAAGAACAAAGAAAAACACATGTAAATCCAATGGGACGCAGATTGCAGTTTCTGGCTAAAATGAAATTTTCTTTGTTTTCTCCGATTAAATGAAAAGTAGTAAGCCCAGAGTCATAATTTTTGGCACGGAATGTCCAGGTTGTTTCCTATAATGTGCATATGCTATTATCATTCTCCTGATTGGCAATGTGAGAATGTGGTTGAATGTGCACAAAGTTGCTCAAAATGTTTGTGTTTGCCGACATTAAGAAGCTCGCCAAATCTAAATGTGCTTAGCTTTATAGACAGGGGTGCATGAAGATGAAAGGAAATGACCTGAAGACATTCTATGTCAAAAATTATGACTCTGGGCTTAGTACCTTTCAGTCGATAAGAGAAAACAGAAAAAAATGTTTTTGCCAAAAACTGTAATCTGCGTCCTACTGTCTTTTTTTCATCCTGTCTTACAAGATGAGGAACTCACTAGAACTCGGCAGACGTGCCGATTCGTAGTAGGCAAAGGGTGCACATCATTCTGTGAAAGTCTCATTTTCGGCCTCGTTCTCTGCAGAAACTCGTTCTGGCTGACGGACTATTTAAGACACATACAGCGTAAATCAGGCAGTGACGATTAAACGAACAACTGTCGAGTCACTTAATTGAAGAAAAAAGTGTTTCTTCCTTCTTACGATCTCAATGATCTGCAAACATCCAAATACTACGTAAGACGGTGTTAGTACCTGAATGACGTAATGGAATGAACGTCAGCCTGTCCAATCGTCTGTTCTTTTCAACTCCTTTGTTATAGATAGCGTGTTTCGTCAATTACGTGTGTTGGCATTCGCTATTGTCATCGATTGAGGATTATGTAATTGGGGAGCACAGTTGACTTTCGAGAAACGCGCACTAACAATTGTTGAACTCTATTTAAACTCGGTCGATGTTTGCCGCGGGTCAGCGGTCAAATGTGGCGCCACAATATATGGAGATTGAACAGGTTTACTTCCTTGTTTGTTCTCCCTATTCATTTACAAGTGTTTTCTCCGCTTCGTTTGCATTTTGAGAAATGACGCCTGCGGTTTCTCGAGTGTGGATAAATATTAGCCGAACATCTGCTGACAAACCAGCTGTGTGCTCGAGAGAATTGCCGTGTGTTGCAATTGACAGCTCCATAATACAGAACCGTATGACACTGAACGCATTTTCTCAAAAAGTCAATTTCCACATCGAGGCAACAATCCATTTCTTCTCTTCCTTTCTCTCCATGTTAGAGACAGTATTAAACCAAAACCAAAAATGTATTATTGAATTGATTTTCGAACTCGTTATAATTTGATGAGAATATGAAAATTTCTCTTT
Source organism: Prostheceraeus crozeri (assembly GCA_907163375.1). NCBI lineage: Eukaryota > Metazoa > Platyhelminthes > Polycladida > Euryleptidae > Prostheceraeus > Prostheceraeus crozeri. The sequence continues at coordinate 205,196 of CAJQUW010014075.1, read as the reverse complement.
TTATCACCTCACTGAATTGAGAGTAAAACTATTCTTCGTTTTTTCGTGGAAATGAGAGTTTTCAGATGAAAATGTAGAAATGAATGAACGGAAATGAGTGAGAGAAATCATGGTGACATAAAAAAGTGAAATGAGATTTGTCTTCCTTACTCAGAATGTAAATTAGGGAAATCTGTGACTGTACGAAAACTCATAGAGCTAGTTTTTTATATATTTAATTTATGTGACTCTATTGTCAGCTGACATTGCAAACTGCATGTAGAAAGCTTGCCAAAGATTGTGAATTGGAGTTATTTTGTATTGATCGCTGTTTGCCAGGTGCTTATAAAGAGGTTCGGATGGTGTTTTTCCTGCTTCCCACGCCTGAAAAAGAAAATGAGTTTTCTTTGAGGACCAGCAAGGAGGCCCATTAATCGGGAATCTTCACTAAAGCCTAGCTAAAGCGCGTTCAGAGAAAACAAGGACTGCCCTGGCACCCGCGATGACTATTGGCGATTGATGCACAGTAACTGCATGCCTTTCATATGAAAAAGTCACAGAACTAGATTATATAAGCGTGTCACTTTGCTAGAAGTACAAACTGATGGAAAGAGATGGCACATGCAGGAACTCAGTAAGTGGGCAAAAAGAAATGTTCAATGCCTTACAGAGATAGGAAAAATAGTCGTACGCTGCTTGCAGATTGCTGTGAATTCTTTGAAAATGTTCCGATCGCTACAGATTTGAAGAATTCACATCATTGCGCAGTTAATGTTGGCCCCTCCGATCATTATTAAAAAAGATAACAGGTTCAGATCAACACAAACTTTACAGTAGAGTTTGACATCGTCTGTGTCTCTTTTCCTGTCTGATCCGGCTGATAGCAGTCACTGAAAGTGCGCGCAATTTGGCGTGTATAATGCTAAACTGGCTGCTCATTGTTCGATTTCTCTGGTATCTTGTCAGCAGATTGTGCCATTTCATTAGCATTACATGCTCCTATGCTCGGTAGACACAGTAAGCGTCAAAATAAAATCGATTATACCAATTTCATATTGTAAGAACATGAACATCTAGAACCCATGCAGTCAGAGTTGTGGTCAATGCTGCCGAAATATTTTTCTGAATGTCAGCCTAATGTCAGATATTACTCGAACAACTTAAAAACTCTAACTCCTGGCGAAATACGCAAGGTAGCTAAGCAAATGGTGAGCCTATCTAACTCACTTACCGCAGATATTGTAAGTATTGAAAGTACTGCAAATGCAAAGATATCTCACGACTGAACATAGCAATCAAGTAAATAAACATCAAAAATTGCAATTCTATCGACTCTAACCATACCAGTGATCTTTTAGTAGCTGTTTTCCTTCAGAGTGCAACCACTTCCATGCGCAAGCAGCTTGATCTGACCTTCACTTGCTCTTTAATGTGCTTTTGCCCCAACATGCCATCACATCGACAATCTCGCTTGCAGGCAGCTTCGTGGTTAATATATGACAAAAGCACAGAATTAGATTGTTTAATCGTATCACTTTGCTAGAAGTTCAAATTGATTCAAAACGATGGCACATGCAGGAACTTAATATTCGTAAGTGGGCAAAAAGAAATTTTCAATACCTTACAGAGACAGGAAAAATAGTCGTACGTCGCTTGCGGATTGCTCTGAATTCCTTCAAAATGCTCCGATCGCCACGACTCCTTCAGATTCGAAGAATTCAGGTCATTACGCAAAAGTTTTCTCGATAATGTTGGGCCCTTCCGATCATTTTAAAAAAAGTTAGCAGCGCATGAAAAAACGTTCACAAACTTCTCTGTAGAGCTTGACATCGACTGTGTCTCTTTGCTGTGTGATCCGGTTGAGTCATTGAAACTTTGCACAATTTGGCGTGTTTAATGTTGAACTGGCTGCTCATTGTTCGATTGCTATGGTATTATGTCAGCAGATTGTGCCATTTCAATAACGTTACATGTTCCAATGCTTCCCTTCTAGTCAAACAGAAGAAGAGACGACATGTCTAATTCTGTGGACAAAAGAGATGGCTGATGGCGGGAAGAGCATGATGAATCAATAATGCGAAAAATATCTATTTTCTCTCCCGAGTAATTTTAATGCCAGCAAGTTAAATAATTGCGAATAAAAAATATATGTACAGACGACGTTTCGGCTCCTGACCCTTTCTCAAAACAAAGCAGCAATTATTGCACTATGACATATGACAAAACTGCGCTCATGCATTTCCTTTGATTGTTTGAGCCGAGTACATATAATTATTCATCGTTAATCTGCATGTTCAGTATTATAATATGCTTCACATGCATGTAGATGAGTTTAACATAGTGTTGCTGTCTTGATGTCTTAAGCAATTATGCTATCAATTATGAGTGCTGTGCAATAGCAATCCATTACGCGCTATCCATTTTTCAACGAATTTTAGGCAATAGCTTTTTTCCTGGATGAGATATGTCTACATGTACACACGATTCCATGCACATCGATCCAGACAGACCGTTTTTAAACACCAAATGATTTGGCAGACTGATCATGTGCAAAGCATTTCCACTTGACTTTTTACACTACTGTATGCGATGGAATCGCTGATAAGCAAAGCAGTCGGGAAACTGAGGACATACAAGGTGAATACGGACATACAAATTTGTTAATGAGCTAATCCCTCAATCATTTAACCGTAAAAATGTTAGGTGAATCAGAGTAAGTTGAATCGGTACACCAACTCAAACGTCTCCAATGAGATTCTTAGAATGGTTGTTGATCAGCACAGTCGAACAAAGATATAATGCATACATTTCAGCTAACACAATTTCTCGTTCATTAAAGCTATTTTCCTCGCTCGTTCAACTCACTTTTCATCAAGATTCTCCTCTAAACCGTTTAATTCATTATAAAAGAGGATGGATAGCAGGGTAGAGGCATATATTGTCAAATTTTACTTGGATACTGTAAGTGATAGTGTGAAATATATATCAAACTCCATAATATATCGCAAAAAAGCCGGATTCTATGATGCGATACTACTTGATGAAATGGAAAAACCACGAAGCCACACCTCAACGGAATGAATTTACACCTACAATTCTCATATTGTGATGAAGATCGTCCTAACACTCATTTATAATTGAATGTGCATCTTGCGAATTTGATATATAGATTGAAGCAGAAAACGTTCTCCAGTCCGTAAGTTGCAAATGCATTGTTACTGTGATGATTAACCAGCTCTTTAAAGATTTCAATGTATCTTTCTCGTGGCAACGAATTAAAATTGATCAGTTTTTCATCAACTGGTAAAATTGGAAATCTTTGCTCATTTTGGAAAGGGAACTTTTCAAAAACTGTTTTTCGAAAGCAATTGGCGGACGTTCTGTGCATTGCATGAGGTTGGGAGTCATCTCTCCTTTTTAATTTGGTCATTGTTTGCTTCACAACGTTGTCCCAAAAATTCAGATCGAAGTGGCAACTAACATAGGCCTTAATGACTTAAGCCTGCTTTCACTAACTACGAGCACTTTCCCACATGTTCCACACGAACTCCTCGCACGCAAAATATGTGGAAATGTGGAAGGATAATGGTCATCACTGGTTGTAAAAATCAGAAGGAAAGGAATATTATAAGATCAAAAAACCGATGGATAAAGTAGAAAATGTGTAAAATTCTAGAAAGTATTTTGAGAAAATATTTCTTCTCACCACATTTTTAAACAAAGCAAAAATTGATAAAGGAATATGTTTCTATGTAAGCGTATAGATTTCCAACAAGGTCTTACAGTAGAAATGGGTCAATAGTTATTTTATGTTTGTGAAAGGCTACATGAAAAATACATTGTTTTAATAGTTGGAGTTTTCTTCTCTCATAGAAGATGATCAACGGAGCTGCTTCAAAATACATAAGGAATCATCTCGCATTGACATATAGCACAACTTTGATATCTCTTCGTAGCATTCGTCGTCATTACAGGGTGCAAACTGTATCCACATGACAAAAAACACCTTAGAAAACCCTATTGAAAAACCTATACAAATAATTTGAGCAATTTTAAATAACCTCGTAAATACGTGAGGTTGTATGTTCTCAGATATTATTGAATGGAATCGAACAGTTTATCAATATTTTCCTAAATCTCTTTATTATTTATGTCAGTTTTCCCGAGAATTCGATGCTCCGCTGAAATTTTTATTGTTTTGATTCTAGATTATTAATTTATATTTCCCAGCTCTACATTAGAACGAGAACATCAAAGGATAAGATAGGCAGCCAATTATTGTTGGAAGGTCATCACCGTGTATGGGGGTTGTCCTAATGAAGAGAATAGTTCTCCTTTTATCAATATCAGATGCAACTTGCTCTCCACGATTAATCGTGGACAACTGATAAAATGAAACACCCTTTGTGATCGATGTTTGATGCACTTCCAAGAAGATAACGGCAAGTGCTTTGAATCAATTAAATGATTTAGTCAATGATATTTACAATTACGTAACCAATTTCAAAGTGTCCTGTCTCTAACACAATTCACTAATCATAATGTGCCGCCGAAAAGACATGATGAGACTGCTTGTTACATGTAGCTTGGTGAACTGCTTTAACTCACTGGAACAGAGACGCCATGGCTTTTGCTATCAATCCATTTGCTGTCAAACCCAAAGTGAGAATATGAAAATGCATTTTCACATATTTCAGATTATATTATTGGCCCAACTATCTCCGAGAGGAGCGACCACAGAATTAGACATGTCGTCTCTTCTTCCGTTTGACTAGAAGGGAAGCATTGGAACATGTAACGTTATTGAAATGGCACAATCTGCTGACTAAATACAATCGCAATCGAACAATGAGCAGCCAGTTCAACATTAAACACGCCAAATTGTGCAAAGTTTCAATGACTCAACCGGATCACACAGCAAAGAGACACAGTCGATGTCAAGGTCTACAGAGAAGTTTGTGAACGTTTTTTCATGCGCTGCTAACTTTTATTAAAATGATCGCAGGGTCCAACATTATCGAGAAAACTTTTGCGCAATGACCTGAATTCTTCGAATCTGAAGGAGTCGTGGCGATCGGAGCATTTTGAAGGAATTCAGAGCAATCCGCAAGCGATGCACGATTATTTTTCCTATTTCCGCAAGGTATTAAAAATTTCTTTTTGCCCACTTACGAGTATTAAGTTCCTGCATGTGCCATCTGTTTGAATCTTTTTGCACTTCTAGCAAAGTGATTCAATTAAACAATCTAATTCTGTGGGAGCGACCCTGCCGCCGTGGTCCTATTGAAACTAAAGTTCAACCTATGCCCCACGATTTTGTAGCTTGTAGTTTCACCGCATCCTAAACTTTTTCCAAGGAACTTGTTGGATCTGATGGTCAAATCCATGACATCCTTTGAAAGTGCTTTTCGCGAGTATCAGAATTTTGTTACTTTTGCAAACATGTTACATGGTAAATGTTAGTCAGGGTCCCCTCTCTAAGAATCTCGATGGCTTTCCTGACCCTTCGGATTTTGGTTTCGGCGAAAGGTGGCAATTTGGGTTCTAGTTGATGACGATTTAAGTTCTGGGGTTTAGAGGCATTAAGATAATTATTATGATTATTGTTAACGGTTTTATTTTCGAGAAAGCCCCCACTGGAAATCGTGGGGCACAATTCACATTTAAAAAATCAATAGTCAGACCACGTGACAAAGAAAATTACATAAAACAAGTGATGAGAAGTAGATCAAGTAAGTTAGTTATCATTTCAAAGTAAATCCACTATTTGAAAGACGTTACATGCTAGTGATAAAAGAGTTTCAACATATCTGATATTTGAAAGAGAACTACGGCATCCCGATGATATTATGAATTACATATTCGTATTCCTTACGTAATATTGATTCTGAAGAACGCATTGGCATGACAAAGGACAGAAGAAATTCGAATAACGATGCTTTAGATATTGTCTACATGAAACTCAACGAAAGCAAGAATGATTTAAAGTTTTAATGACTCTGAGAACGGCATTGAAGAACTTGCTGAAAAGGATGTGATCTAAGCCCCATAACAACAACTTCTCATATATGAGAGCCATGTTCGTCAGGTAGTCAGAAACAAGTTCTACATGTCACAAAAGCATGTCATGAATCCAGATCGTGTGATTGTATGCGCTGAAGAATAATAACAGAGGAGGAACAGTCGAAAACCAGGACCTTCAGGTGATATGTGAACATTTATACATATTTGAAATGATAATCCTGATATTAGTTCGAATGCCATAGGTGTCATGAAGCAATGAATGTGATTCTAAGTGGTCGATATCTGGGGATTATTAATCCCATTCCAAAAATCATATACATCAGGACATTTCCAGGAATCCACGTCATTTAGACACACGTCATTTAGACACACGACAATTAGACACACGACACTTCGACACACGACAATTAGACATAAATAGGGTACGACATTTAGACACACTCGTAGGGTAATACGACATTTAGACACACTCATACTACGACATTTAGTTTGATTTATAAAATAGTACGTTGTGGTCAGACCTAAGCGCCGCAGAGCAACGTCGCCGACGATTTAGACACAAGCGAGCACCGATAATTGAATACGGTTAATCTATATAGACTACTAAGGTAGAAAACTGATGCTGTAGTCTCTTCTGTTATTTGTTTCTTATTATACGATTTCATGTCTTACTGTCAACCACGAATTACCACTCAAATAGATGTTCATTACAATGTGGCCAACTGACAATATCAAAACTGATCAATCATATCGAATTTATAGTAGGAACACAGGAGTAGCCTACGTGTCGCTGTCAGGAACAATTTTACCAGTATAACACTGGGTAGTTTCACATAAGATGAATTCATCATAATATTCCTTTATTACTAATGTGTAAAAACATATAAATGTTGTAGTATGAGTGTGTCTAAATGTCGTAGTATGAGTGTGTCTAAATGTTGTAGTATGAGTGTGTCTAAATGTCGTAGTATGAGTGTGTCTAAATGTCGTAGTATGAGTGTGTCTAAATGTTGCAGTATGAGTGTGTCTAAATGTTGTAGTATGAGTGTGTCTAAATGTTGTAGTATGAGTGTGTCTAAATGTCGTGGTATGAGTGTGTCTAAATGTCGTAGTATGAGTGTGTCTAAATGTTGTAGTATGAGTGTGTCTAAATGTTGTAGTATGAGTGTGTCTAAATGTCGTAGTATGAGTGTGTCTAAATGTCGTAGTATGAGTGTGTCTAAATGTTGTAGTATGAGTGTGTCTAAATGTCGTGGTATGAGTGTGTCTAAATGTCGTAGTATGAGTGTGTCTAAATGTTGTAGTATGAGTGTGTCTAAATGTCGTATGAGTGTGTCTAAATGTTGTAGTATGAGTGTGTCTAAATGTCGTAGTATGAGTGTGTCTAAATGTTGTAGTATGAGTGTGTCTAAATGTCGTAGTATGAGTGTGTCTAAATGTTGTAGTATGAGTGTGTCTAAATGTCGTAGTATGAGTGTGTCTAAATGTCGTAGTATGAGTGTGTCTAAATGTTGTAGTATGAGTGTGTCTAAATGTTGTAGTATGAGTGTGTCTAAATGTTGTAGTATGAGTGTGTCTAAATGTCGTAGTATGAGTGTGTCTAAATGTCGTAGTATGAGTGTGTCTAAATGTCGTAGTATGAGTGTGTCTAAATGTCGTAGTATGAGTGTGTCTAAATGTTGTAGTATGAGTGTGTCTAAATGTTGCAGTATGAGTGTGTCTAAATGTCGTAGTATGAGTGTGTCTAAATGTTGTAGTATGAGTGTGTCTAAATGTTGTAGTATGAGTGTGTCTAAATGTCGTGGTATGAGTGTGTCTAAATGTCGTAGTATGAGTGTGTCTAAATGTTGTAGTATGAGTGTGTCTAAATGTTGTAGTATGAGTGTGTCTAAATGTCGTAGTATGAGTGTGTCTAAATGTTGTAGTATGAGTGTGTCTAAGTGTTGTAGTATGAGTGTGTCTAAATGTTGTAGTATGAGTGTGTCTAAATGTCGTAATATGAGTGTGTCTTAATGTCGTACCCTTTTTGTGTATAATTGTCATGTGTCAAAATGTCTGAATACCCATTTCCAGTTATCTTGATTTTCTAAATTTTAGTGGGTGAAATTAGTTTGCCTGGCTGTCTTTTCGCAAAAATCAATTTTATTTCAGACCATATGTTTTAGCTTTCAGCTATCCTGTCATCAATGTTCTTCTACGCATCAAAATACTGCACTGCTTAAGTGACCATGTATACATATACAAGAAATTGTTCAGTGTCCTTCATCCTTAATCTTGGTCATAAGGAAAGATATTGGATCATCACATCTAAGCTTATTTGAAACAAGTCACTCACTACAAATATATCAATAATGTTTCAATTGGTATTGATTCTCAATCAAAGAAGAATGACAATCACACTTGTCCTCAATCTTTACTTTAGCCGAATCCATATCGAGGGAGGGACAGTTTCAGCGTCTGATTTGACTTTTGTTGTTGACTTTTTGAAACTATGCCGCGAAATCTTGTTTACCATATTTCTAAAAATAACGCTGGATATCACCAGCTGAAAAGTCATTTTTTTGAACTATTTCAATTTTTTTCTCAAGCTAGTATAATGCACACAATATATTATCATAAATGAAAATAGTGATTATGCAATGCACCTTTATTATTTAAGCTAATAATGATGATAAAGAATTGATAGTAAGTAATAAAAATCATAGTATAATTTTTGTTGTAATAATGAAATAAAGATATAGTGATCATCGAATAATGATCATAGCAATAATCATGCATTTATTGTAGGCATATATGCTGCAGTTATATAATTCATATCTATAATTCTACCTCCTCAATTTTTTGTTCCGACAACTTTCTGAAGTTTGGAGATGGAACTTATTCATGATCAACCAGGCATCAAAATAAGACCCTGACTTATGAATATTACTTCATACCTATTGAAGCTTTCAGTCATATTTGGCGCATCACAAATTCTGATATTATGTAACAAAGTCTTTTCAATTGAAGAAACTTCTTCTGTCATCACTCGGCAATCTATCTGGCATTATACCTGTGCATACTTTTTGCAACGTTTTGCATATTTTCACTTTTGTATAGTTTGATTTGAAACTTACATGTATCAAAACAGTGAGCTGAGAACAATTCAAATAACAACAAGTTCGCAAAGTTCGCAATACTTGTACATAGCAATGTAGATTATTTTGATGGTTGTAGACTTTACTGTGGTCAACTCACTGAGATAAATGCCTGGTGTGCGTGTTTAGGTCTAGAGATGACTTTCCTCAATACTCATGGTCACAGCCAGAACTGGTCTCGAGGGGCAGGAAGATCAATTTTTCCATTGAACGTAATGCAAATTCAAGCCTGAATTCTGACGAACTAGAACATTGACAACACATTAAACGTACTCAGACAGTAAATTCAGATCGTGGATAGTCGAGAAGTGTAAATAATATTTCAATTTGACGAACTTATCACGGAGAAAAATTGAGTGAAAGATATATCTCTTCACTTGACAGGCCTGTCTGCAATCTGACTGCTGAAGTTCGTGTGTTCTCTGATACGAGCTATACTTCTGCAATGCGCGCGCTTGGTCAATCAGATAAGCCAAAGAGAGACGAATATCTACCGCATGTCAGTCACTCTCTATCGCTTGCTACCATTGCATACATTGACTGGGATATGAATATGTCCCCTCTAGACTAACTTACACGCAGATGAATCCATCGCTATGAATCAACTAAACCAAAAACAACTGTGTTATCCGGATATCGTTCGTGCGACTCGCGTGCGATTCAGTATCCTTGAAAATAGTTGCAGATATCATCTAGATACCAATAGTTTCACAACTGCAGAACGTATAACCAAAAACGTATACAAAAAGCCAAAAAGTCTGTTATGCTGAATTTTTGATGTTTAAAATGAATTTGTTCAAATCAAGCATTAAATCGACAATTATATAAAGGAATAAATTCTAAAGGACACGTTTATTAATCAGTTAGTTCACTTCAATTAAGAAGTGCTAAGAAATAATTGGAAGTTTCTAACAAATATTTCTTTAATGATGTCTGTCTTCATCTGTAGTCTTGTTTTTTGCTATTGCTTGCATAATGAGAGTTTTGTGCCATCGAACAGGAATTTGAACTGCATGAAATTAATTCTGAAATTACCTGCCTGAAATTTCTCGCAGTAACATGATCACATGGATCATGAATTACATATATTTTTTTCTTTGCGTCAAGCACACAATGCACGAGCAAATATCAGTTTCATTCTTGATTCTCAGATTCATACAAAACAATTCATACCTGATAACCCAAGCCTATATACCTTCAACTTTCAATCACATAGACATCATGCTTAAATTCGGACTTTTCATTCATTTCAAATACTTTTCAAAACTTTAAACTTTCAACAGCAACTCAGATTGTAGTCAAGAGGTGTGGTTCAAGGATTATTTCAATTTTTTGTTAACTTGTAATGCGAGCAATAAAACCTATCACACTTCAGAAACGTTTACAATAGATGCATTCTCTTTGCCTCTCTTTAGTCCATTTTCCTCAAGCTGCATTAGATTATAAAAACAAAGAAGCTTCATAAGTCAATTGAGGGGAACAGCCACACAGCATTAAATTGCTGTATTTATGTCTAACTAAAGTGCACTTGATACTATGATGATATTTCTCTGTTACAACTTTTGCTGCAAATTACTCTGAAAAGTATTGCGATTTATGTTGAGGTCAAATGCGCACGAACACAATTGCATGGCATGGTTTCTTCTAGCATTCTGGCATATCATTGATACCGGTATATGTTTTTGACCATCGTCATCATATTGAAACGTTCCTAAGTAATGTGTGTTTATAAGACAACTGCGGACGGTTAGGATCGAAGCTTTACACCTCAGTGATTGCATACCACTCCATTGTCAAATTCACAATCAATTTTTAAACATTATTATTTCTACTCGTATATACAAGTTAAACGCAGGTGCATTATTCATGCAAATTATCATCAACTGTTGATCTTAAAATTATCATAGTATGCGTATAATCAAGTTAAATTGCTGCTGCAAGTATATGCATCAATTTTGCATAAAATACAATGTATGATGGCTGTTCTGTCAATATGTTCATTTGAATCCTGATTGCATGTAATTTTTATCTCGTGTACCATGAATTTTAAATGGCAGCTGTATTATAACAAAATGACTACATTGATGATTCCAAGGGACCAAAATGCTTGAAATGTAAGAAGACAATGCAACATTTTGCTGACGCGTCCGGATGTGTCTTTATCAATTTAAATTTTATCAAGTGGGAGTTCGACTGTTTTGTTACAGCAGTTCAACTGCATCTTTTTATGTTTATATTTCTGTCTGGGTGATGTCTGAGTGATTGATGAGATGTTTCGACAATCGAACAAAGACAGTTTTCACATTTGCTGTGTTCAAGACAGTTCAAGCTTGAGAAATCCCTGGAATTCCAGTTAGTAGCGGGTCGACCACATGACTGTGACTTATTAGCAGGGCAGACAGTGAACTTCAATGCATTGATTTGATAGCAAAATTTATTTTCCATCACTTGTTCAGATACGCAAAGTCCAGTTCATTGCACGGGAGTTCTGTCTTTAAAGTATTCCTATCTGATCAGCTGCTTAGGAGAAGCTCACGTGTTTCTTTGTTCAGAATGGAATGTTTGATTGCAGCTTTCCGCTGTGAATTTGCTAATAAACGACATTTAAGCTTGATCGATGCTTGGACAATGTGCAGTTTGAGGTCTTCTGACAGTGAAGTATTCCGTAGTTTTATTACTGCTGAACGAGTCCACCACATTCAACCAAATGCACTTATAGCTGACCGTCGAATCCTGTAGACGCATGGATTGTAATATCTTAGGCTCCGTGTCATCAATTATTGTTGACACAATTCATTTTGTCATCATTTCTTATTTACTTGCCCTCACCGGTGCTGTGGCTTTGTGGTAGAGTGTCCGGTGTTTATATTCTTCCCCCCCACATTTCTGTTGTTCACACCCGGAAGTGCTGCATCGTCAACGATCTTCTGTTGCTCCTACGGGCAGTCTCACTAAGGTCGCATAGCGTTGAGTGTGTATGACTCCTCTTGTCTGACTTGTAGAACATTTACAGTGTCAGAATTAGACAACTGCTCATCATTTGTCTGTAGACAACAATCCCACGAAGTTCGAAGATCACAGCAGTACCTTGTATTCTAACTGAGTATCTAAGGGACCAATCCTTCATCCCAGGGTTCAAGTAAGACTTCTCAGTCGTGTTGTAGTGTCACTCAGTGACAGATCAAGTCTATTCTAAACCCAATGTGACTAATTTTGGCAAAATTTGATGATTTTGGAAAACTTGAAAAATGTGGTGGGGGGAGAAAGAATAGAAGTACCGAGTGTCCGCTCTGCGTCTGGCAGACCTTGGTTCAAACCTTGTCCGGATCAAGCCGAAGACTTTTAAAATAGGTGCACTCTGCATTCTTGCTAAAAACTCAGCACAAGAAGACGTGTGATAAATAATAACTAGGCCACATGGAAGAAGGGCTCCGAATGTGCTACCGAGTATAAAGAAGGTTCATTTATTCATTTTAAATCCATTTTCTTGATCTCGTCTACCGTTTTGGCATCATGTGAAGTTTTAAGGTCAGCAGACAAGTCTATTCTGATGTAATCAGATCATTGCACTCTTTCAGTTCTATGAAAATGAATAATTTGACATCTATCCATTGACATTCAAATTCGAAGCTCACATTGCATTCTGCTAAGTGACACTGATATCGGACAAATGAGTCAACCAACTCCAATGTGCTGCCGGTTGCTCATTGCATTCGACTCTCTTCTTCGCTGTTGCTTTCATCTTCCTGTCGGCTTCAGACATTATTACAGATTTTAATGGCAATTGATATGTCAAGAACTCTACTTATGTAGTTTGTTTGATGTGTTGAGAGAGTTCAACAAGGACGATTAGGTACGTCGTTTCTGCAGCACTGCCGAAGGACAAAAGTGCCGAAAACGAGTTCATTTGACTTCCATAGAACAAAGCTGTACAAACCGCCACTACACGGAACTCTGGATGCAGATGTAGGATGGAGCGAAGGGTTGCAACCGGACAGGGCGTGAAATTGTGAGTAATCAAGGTTGGGTCCTGGCGGCTGTCAAGGAGCAAACCAAGTCGGAGGGTCAGAGACGAGCCCATGCCGGGCTGTGATTGGAGCGAACCAAGTCGGAGGGTCGGAGACGAGCCCATGCCGGGCTGTGATTGGAGCGAACTAGGTCGGAGGGTCGGAGACGAGCCCATGCCGGGCTGTGATTGGAGCAAACCAAGTCGGAGGGTCAGAGACGAGCCCATGCCGGGCTGTGATTGGAGCGAACCAAGTCGGAGGGTCAGAGACGAGCCCATGCCGGGCTGTGATTGGAGCGAACTAGGTCGGAGGGTCGGAGACGAGCCCATGCCGGGCTGTGATTGGAGCGAACTAGGTCAGATAGTCGGAGACGAGCCCATTCCGGGCTGTGATTGGAGCGAACCAAGTCGGAGGGTCAGAGACGAGCCCATGCCGGGCTGTGATTGGAGCGAACCAAGTCGGAGGGTCAGAGACGAGCCCATGCCGGGCTGGGATTGGAGCGAACCAGGTGAGAGGGTCGGAGGCGAGCCCATGCCGCACTGGGATTGGAGCGAACTAGGTCAGAGGGTCGGAGACGAGCCCATGCCGGGCTGTGATTGGAGCAAACCAAGTCGGAGGGTCGGAGACGAGCCCATGCCGGGCTGTGATTGGAGCGAACCAAGTCGGAGGGTCGGAGACGAGCCCATGCCGCACTCGGACTGGAGCGAACTAGGTCAGATAGTCGGAAACGAGGCCATGCCGGGCTGGAATTGGAGCGAACCAAGTCGGAGACGAGGCCATGCCGCACTGAGACTGGAGCGAACTAGGTCAGATAGTCGGAAACGAGGCCATGCCGGGCTGGAATTGGAGCGAACCAAGTCGGAGACGAGGCCATGCCGCACTGAGACTGGAGCGAACTAGGTCAGATAGTCGGAGACGAGCCCATGCCGGGTTGTGATTAGAACGAACCAGGTATTGGGGACAAGAAGCGATCACGACCGAACCCGTTCTTTAGAATCACAAGACAGAATTTGTTGTTAACAACATATTCTCATACGATGATGAAAGTCATCCCAGTAGCCATTTATAATAGAATGTAATGCTTACTAATTTAAATTATTAGTTAAAGTAGTCCTAATGAGGACTGATGGCGTTCTCCAATCCGCAAGTGTACAAGGGCAATGCTACTGTAACCATTGGATTAATCAGTTCTTAAAAGAACTCAATGTAACTTTCTCGTGGCAACGAATTAAAATTGATCAGCTTTGGCCCAATACCTGGTAAAAATGGAAATCTTAAGGCTTGTAATACTACTCATTCTTGCTGTTAATTTACTAATACCATAGATTCAAAACAGACGTCTAATATACTGTACCAACCACAGATGCTGATAGTGGAAATAGAATAGGACAATGGTCACCATATGTTAAGGAAATTAAAAATGGATATTATAAAACAACTGGAAACTGATGAATAAAAATTGGAAAAGTGGAGGTAAAATATGGAAATACAACGATGCTACTACACCGATTACAAATGAACTATATCTGACACTACACAAAGCAATGGTAGGAGTGGATAAGTGGAAAGTGGATAATAGAGGTAAACAATAGAACTACAATGACACTCTACTACACCGAAAGCAATGAAACTATACACACTATACCTAAGACTACACATGGAAAATACTATTTCTTCACTTGAATTTGTTATCGCCACTTTCTTCATCCGTCTATAGTACTTCATGTAATTCCACATTTCTTCATTTGAATTACAATACATCGACCTCTACTTCAGCTACCGAATAAGGGCCATAAAACATAATGCTGCAGTCCGTCAGTCATCAGCAGGTACTCGTCTAGTTGTGTTTCGACCCCTAACCTGAACACTAATAATCCATATGAAACTGAATTATTATTGTTATAAATTATGAAGCTGATTGCTCAAACAGTTATTAATACTTCGGGCACTTTGCCGGCTATTGTGAAGAGCCAACTTGCTCTTTCAGTTGGCAGACGAGAAACTGTTTGCTGAAGGAAAATATTTTCAAAGTTGAATCAGGAACTCAGCCAAACTTTTGTTGCAATATACACACGTCTAATGGTCTAGATCCTTATCCCGCTCATCTTCCTGAATCATCTGTTGAAATGTTTCAGAAAATTGTAGATGTCTCAATGTGACGTTTTACTGATGACGATGTGATAAACAAATCTGAGATTTCCATTGATTTGCCGAATTATGATATTTGAATGTATTGCTTACTTTTATCAGGAACTTTGGTGTCGCTATGTCCTTATCCGCATAATAAACAATGAATTGATGATCTCGTCTCGACCTTCCTCACATTAGTCAAAGATTCCTATCTATTGTCGAACCGCCTTGATTGTGCATTCAATTCTCTCCGCACCATCACAACTCGCTTGTCTTTAAGATGCATAAAGGAGATTCCTACAGATGATACTAATGAGATAGTGGTAGGAAGTACAGTCCACTCACACCGTCTTGTCATGAACAGCCGCGCCTGATTCTATACGCAACTGAGCGTTCAACGTGCATCAAGCCGCGCCCGGTGAGTGATGGGGCCGTCAGATATCGTCTAAAGTAGCTCACATGGATGCCCAATGTGTCCTCAGTTGTTCAAAGTCGTCCACTATCATCTTATTTCGTTTCACTTGTCTTTAGCGCATTTTTAAAAATCGAAAATTTTGACTTTCAAATATATTTTTCATTTTCATCCAACTCTAACTTAATCCACATGTAATAGAATTACAGCTCATATTCATGACACTTCTTAAAAGTCTAAAATACAGGCTATCAGTGCAGTCTCATGCTGAACATCTCTACAAACGCAGCAGAGGCGCTCTTCCAACGGCAAGATGAAAGCGCTCTCACCCTCTCTCAATGCCCATCTCCTCTCCTTCTTCTCCACATTTCTACGTCCAAGTCGCTACTTCACAGCTCTTGAGAAGCTCTCGACTGCGTGTAAGCCTCCGGTGTTCCTCTGTAGACGGAAAACGTAAGCCCCTGAACATACCGTGATTTTCATTCTCTCGCCGCTCTCCTTGAGTGTTCAGGCACAGAGTAGTACAGGAAATCGGACTCGTGGAAATTCAGAATCGTCAACGAATGAATACAGACAAGGAGAGAAGGTCATTGATGCTTAAATGTAACTGCGGTTGGGTTAAAAGAGAGATAATGAAAGTGGGGAGATGATAAGTGTTTCGAAATCAGCAGTGTATGTGAAATAGAAACTTTACCAATCTTCTAGAGCAGTGTTTCCCAAATGCTTTTTTCGCAACCAAAATCTTGATGTAGCAAACTACTTTCAGAGACACAATTTTGCTTACTTAATAATGTGCTGAAAATTAACTACAAGTCAAATCAAAGAAAGCAAGAAAATACATTACTACATGCATAGAGTAAGTATATTAGGTAGAGTGGTAACTCCTCGTTTATTAAATCCCCAATGTGTATACACTTTTGATTTTATTAAATGAACTCGAGGGGGATACAGGTGGTATTGTCACCAAATGTGAGATATGCATATTTTTGCAGTTTTGCAGGTATTAGAACGGAATTGAGTGAGTGATCATAATTGTAATGCAGAAGGAATGATGGTATTTCACAGATTCTCCGTGTCATAACAGCCTTGGAGATTCAATGTTTGTTAAATTAGCAATTCGGTGGGTTCCTATTACTTTCATGCTCGACCTCAAGAGTATTTTCTCAAGCGTGATCATATCATAAGCAACCTGCCACTGGCACAGCAAAATCACATAATCAAAGACAATGATTTCAACTAACTTTGAAAGATGTAAATGGGTCCACATCACTATTCAGATTCAAGAAATGAAGCATGAATTTAGTGAATCATAAAATCATGACAGTGAAAATTGAAATAAAACTTGAAATTTCAACCAAAAAAGCAGAATAAGATCTCGACTTTTTCTTGAAGACTTCCATTATAATGCGGTTCATGAAATTCCCTTGATAATCAGCTTAATTTCCACTTAGTTATGATGCTTATTCGCAAATATTCATTCTCTTTGATGTTCAATTTGTTTCATACTACTTATAAAGAGGACGTCATCTCGATAGTATAATAATTTGCAAAATTTTGACTTTTTTAAAACTGCTCAAATAATTTTTTGGACCACGGGAACGTAGTCTCCACAAAAAACTGAATCTTTCCATATAAAAATTTTCACTGTATACAGATACTTTTTTGAGTCGACACTCTACCTATATATCTATACTCGATGATTACATGCAAAACCGCAGAGTAAGTAATATGTATTCATAATTGACATGTCACAAAAGCAATGTCAGTGTTTTCATATTAAAAATGATAAAAAATATAACACAGTTGAGATTCAAGTCATAGTCAGAAAACAAATTTACATCAAAGAGCTGTTCAAGATAATATGTACATAAGGAATGCTACTAAACCTTGAGCCCCCTCTGATTTTAAAGTTCTTGTGATTCAATCATTCCCGAAATTAGTTTACGATGCAATTGGCGCATGATCGCTTCAATGGCAGCATCAGTTTCTACCAACTTGGTCATCTTGTTGTTATAAATATCAGTTTGAAATTTGAATTCCACTTATTTCAAAAATTGATTGATGCTTTCAGCATCCGCTTCAAACTGATGGATTATTTAAACAAGCGATGTGTTTAGATCAGTTATCGTACGAAAACGTTTTGATACAATGTTGTGAGCATGTTTGATTGCATTAGGATAGCCAATTGGCTTTCAATACAACTCAAATAATAGAGACACAGTAGCTGCACATCCAAATGAATGAATCCACCAAATAGATTGAGACTTAAGAGGCATGGTAACTTGTCATCTTCATTGCTTAGGATACACTATCCCTAGCATGAAACCGACAGTATTACTAATAAAGCTATTATCAGTAGGGTTTAATGTATATCGCTATTCATAATTACATATGATAATCACATACATGTAACGCATTCGCGGATGAATGAACATATTGATCAGAACTTCACTTCGACAATGGTCGATAAGTGATTTGAATTGATTTAGATGCTTAATTTTGAAAGTGATTGAAAAATGCTTGATTTTTAGTATAGATCCTTTTTTGCACTCTATGGCTTTATACATCGAGGAAACGTTGCTTTGGGCTGTTGGGAACACTGCAATCGAACTTCATTTTACCATGCCATGACCGTATGATATTGAATACGTCTCATGTGCACGGAAGACACGAGCGAAGGTAGGCGAGTAGATGATGATAGTAATGGACATTGACAGCCGTCATCACCGTGATAACTGCTCGTCTGATTTCGTTTGAAGACTCGGCAGCAGCAATCAGTGATTGAATTGTCGAGTTGCTGTTTATGTCATGGCAATCACTTTATAGACAATCGTGAGCTTTTAGACTTTCACTTATTCACCACTCTTAAGTGGCTGTCTTTCTGTTTAACAATTTTCCATATTTTGTCAGACAACGATTCTCTGTCTGTATGCACACAAATGAGAGTGATCGGAGATTACAGTGGAGAAGCAGATTAAAAATTCCGATTGTTTGGAGCACGGTCATATTGAAATTGTAAAAAGAAGCTCTCTCACACTACCATGATTCATAAAATAAACAAAAAGTAAAGTGTAGCAAGTGAAGAACTAAGACAATGATGTTTTGAATCACAGATCGGTAGGAAATCTTTGCAACTGTCATCCACTTTGGATAGGGCGCCAAGCAGACTTCTTCATGTAAATTTTGAAAGGCTGGCATTTCTCTTCTGTGATGTTTATGTTAGATCAGAGCATTGGCAGTTGGCAGAGTAATAGAGATGTGCATGTGCGAAAAGCAGCTAGCGATAGCAAGTTGTCTTGCCTCTGCTTGTGATGTAGAGATGACTTTTCTGAACATATATGGTTGCAGTCCGGAAAATCAGTTCGGAGAAAAGACAGATAAAAACTGCGGTTCAAGGTGTTCTACTAGATGCATGGCCTCGACAATGGGTGATTCTTCTAAGGGTCTTTGCCATAGATTAAGTGCATCAGGTAGAGTACTAACTCAGCATTTATTACCGTATATAACTCGCCTATAAGTCGTTTTTTTACCCAAAATTCATTCCAAAAGTAGGGGTCTCGACTTATAGGCGGGTTCCATTAAATTTATGACATTTTCTTCTGTTACCGCAGTTGCCGGTGAGCGTGCGGTACTCCTCATACCACTACTTAGCTTAGACACAATCATGTCGAAACGACAACGAACATCTTACGACGATCTGCTCCCAAATGATGTTGACTGGCATGACTGAATTGTGCTTCGCTATTATGAACTGTGCTAACGATGTGATCGCTCCTTTTGTTTCAATATTTTGCCATACCGGTAGGTATACCGGGGCAATTAAAATTGTTTCTAAATTGTAATTTAAATTATTACTGACGAACTTGACTCTACAAAAATTTCACCTTTTCATCTCGTCTTAAAGGCGGGCCTATGGAAATGTACTATGCAAAGTCGGGGGATCGACTTATAGTCGGATCGATCTATAGGCGAGCACACACGGTAAATTCGATTTCAGCAAATAAACTTGAGTTGAGACCCAGTACCACATGTGAGATATGCAATTTTTTTGAACTTCTGGAGAAATGTACACGAATTTGACTGATTATGATAGCAATACAGACGAAAGAAAAGTATTATTAGCAGCAAACATGTTTCAGTAGGCAAGCTACCATCATCAGTGACAACGGTCAATAAACAAGGATGCAATATATACAGTGCGAATGAGACAAGAAAAATCAATTTAGGAAAAGCGGCTGTGATTGGCTGCGGTTATTCATTAGGTACTGTGAATGAAGGAATGACTTTATGTACAATGATTCAGCAATTTTCGTGTATGTAGTGCGAATGAGAATTTCAAAATTATCTTTATTTGGGATGTGAACATGAAGAGATATTTCGGATGCTGGTCGACCTTTCACGTGTTCGTTTATCCTAGTGAAAATATGGCGACGGGTTTCCCCGACGTAGCATTGACTGCAATGCTCACAAGTATACTTATACACTACGGAAGAGAACTCATTGAAAGGAATTTTATCTTTATTGCTTATCATGTTTTGTGTTTTGTATGTGTTCAAGGCAATTCTTAAAATACTATTTTCTAAAGCACTATTTATGTGGCGAATATTATGTTTTATTCGAGAAAGAAGAGTTGAAACATAGGGGAGCTTCCAAAATATTTCAGTTTTTTCTCTAGATTCTATTTTAGTCTTAGGATTATCACAACGCTCAAAGACTATATTTATTCTATCCGGATGATATCCGTTTTGAATAAAAATATTCGTAACTTTGTTTTTGTTATAATCGCGGTCGGCAGGGAGACTGCCTAGTTTTTGAGATCTATTGTACAAGGCTTTAATCGCGTTGTTCTTATAAGAGTCAGGACTGTAGGAGTTGCTATGAGTATACAATAAAGTATTGGTTTCTTTTGTTATCCAATTGGTTCCAAATTTGCCATTTTTTATGAAAATATTCATATCTAGAAAATTGATAGAGTCATTTATGGGTTCTTCTATCGTAAATTGAAGAGATGAATTAACAGCATTGAGCTGTTAAAAGTAATTTCCGAATCTTCCATGTGATGACAACCTTGGAGAGGTAATATGGATTAATTGTTGAATTAGCAATTCGATGGGCTGCCATTACTTTAAAGCTCAGCCTAATTATAATAAGATTGTTTTCTTGAGAGTGATCATATCACAAACTACTTGCCACTGAAAGATCAAAACATCACGATTAAAGAAACTGATCACAATCAACTTTATAAGATGTAAATGGTCCACATTACTATTCACATTCAAGAAATGATGCCTTTTGAATCATAAAATCATGGCGCTGAAAATTGAATCAAAAACGACATATCAGCCAAAAAGCTCTCCATGAGACATTAACTTTTCCTTGAAGACTTGCAGGGACTTGCATTACAATGAAGTTCATAAAATTTTCTTGATCATAAGCTTAATTTCCGCTTAATTAAGATGCTTGTTAGCAACATTCATTCCTTTTGATACCAAACTTGTTTCATACTACTTATAAAGCGACTTCATCTCGGTAGTATACAAACACTTGAATAATTTGCGAAAATTTGGCTTATTAGAAACCACTCAAGTAATTTTTTAGACCACAGGATCGCAATCTCCGCAAAAACTGAATCTGTCTATATAAAAATTTTCACTGTGCACAGATACTTTTTGAGTCGACATTGTACCTACTACGTATATACTTACTCTATGGTCTTTGCGATGTTCTTAAAACATTTTGATTAATCAGCAGTCTCTGACAGTTTTTCTTTTTCATCAAAATTCCAGATCACTAGCTTGCCAGTAGTTGGACAGATTTCAGGGTAAAATATTGTCGGATTGGATACATACATGTAGTTGAAGCTCAAATTTAGCATCTTGTCATTATGTCACTGTTGCGGTGGCTTTGAATTCGATTATCACCTATAAAACTCTCCAGAAAAGCTGCTTGCATTTTCTGACCATACTAAGGGTAGTTCAAAGAAGTAAATCTTTATAAAATTCATCTCGCTATTTTCGAGAAAATTCAAATTTTGAATTTTTTGAGTAGTACGTAAAAATTTCCTTCTTAAATGATTTCACTTTAAGACTTTAATAACTTCAGCAGCTAGAGATTGATATTAAATTTATCTAAATTTTTCTATTCATAAAGGCCCATAAGAAAGTTTGAACAATGGTCATACTGCCGTGCATATTAGAACTGTAAATCAAACAAAACATTTTTCGATTATGACATTCATGGATTAAGAAGATAGGATTATGGATAAGAAGATTGACATTCATGGATTGAGCATGCAACACAACACCAGAGAATGAATGTCATTTTGGTAGAAGAAGTGTCCATTTGAGAATTTCAAAATCTGTAGTTATTCATGCTACTTAGTAACTTTAAAATTTACATCATCTCAAAATAGCTCTATAGGTAGTCACAATGTTGTCATTTTACAACATAACAAGCGCTAGAATACCGGTACCTGGAAATGCGAACCGTTTGCATTGAGAACCTTCTATTTGAAATTTAAGATAAATTATTTTTCCATGCTACTTGCAAAATTCAAAACTTGAATTTTCTCGAAAATAACTCAGTGAATTTTATTTAGATTTACTTCTTTGAACTATCTCGACTTAGTATGTTTAGAAAATGCAAACAGTTTTTCTGGAGAATTTTTTAGGTGACAACTGAATTCAAAACCACCGTGTGTTTCTATTTCTTCACCAGGAATTATTCTTTATATGATAATTTTGCACTTTATTATTCAAAATCATTGTCTCATTTTTTGCATGGTTCGTGTCAATCACACTGAAAAGGTTTGTTCGATGTCGCTAAGTCAAAATAAATACTCTGTACTCAGGATATTCGAGTTGCCGTCTTTGTATTCATCTTTTTATTGAAGAACTAGAAGGATGTCGGATGAGAAAATATACGTTGGGTGGGTCAGTGTTTATAATTTGCGGCATATACATGTTTGTAAATACAGAAATTCAAATAGATTTAATCAATGTCAATAAAAGTATTAAACATTGAATTGAATCCTCAGTTGAAAAATGGGCAAATGTGAATAGCTGCTATTCCACCATTTCATCCAAAATTAGGAATCACCAGTAAGCCAATATTATTATATAATATTAAACCCCGCAATATCAACATACAGATACTTGTTTGATGTGCAGCTGTACATTGAGCAAATTTGAGACAAGGAATTAGCAAATTAAATGAATTTCCTTCGTTTGTTTTGAATTTATGCCTTAGCAAACTTCTGACTTTCTGTCAAAGCTAGTGCATCAATAATAAATGATAAACGATGTCAATAATAATGCCAATATTAAACAAATGCTCCATGAAGTTCATTCCATGCATTTTAATTAAAATTTATTAATATAAGCAATTAATGCTGTTATATACTTGCCTCAATTACATAAAAATAGCACTACTGCTGTTGAGATTCAATTGCCAAAATTATCAGACCATTGCATTGTCAGACTGCAAAAGAGCCTTCATCCTAAGAACCTCTTTGCCCTCAACCACTACAACAGCTGAGGAAAAGAACAACTGAGCAAGGGAGTTTTATTATCATCGTCTAATGTCGGTATTATCACCTCATTTTGTCCTCCTTCAATGAAGACTGCCTCTCTCTTCAAGACGATGTCTTCTACAATGAATAGTCGAATGAGGAGACGTTTGTCGGCGGTGTGAGCGGCAAGTCTGTATTCGGATAATCCTCAGACTTGTCGAGGAGACAGAGAGAGCTCATGTTCTTTCTGCTTACAATTAAGTCTTCTAACTTGTATCATTGAATGATTTCTCTTAGTACTCGTGGCGATTAATTAAATGTGTATCAAATGAATCTTTCCTTGCGTTGTTCTTTTCCCGTTTGTCTTTTCAAGCAATCTCAGGCTTCATTCTTGTCCACTGATATCAGACTTGACTTTGATTCTGAACCCTTCGACGTTTTTCTTGAATAAATCGAAAATTTGTTTGGTTTGGAATTGTGGCCAGACAGGAGGAATCAAGAAGAGTGAGGGCTCTCATTCTGTGTATGACAAAGGTTCCCGTTGCGTTTGAAGAACAGACAGGGTTGCAGTTTTAATGACTAGAACTGATCATTCTCCTTCGCCGTGGAGGACAGGTACTTCAGTCTGAGAATGAGAGAGTTCTCTTCTCCGTGATAAGGGTCCTTGCATATATAAGCGTACATAAGGGTTCTTACATTGATAGGGTCCTGGTGACAGGGTTCTTACTTTCTGAGAGTGACGAAGGGATCTATTCCCGAGACAAGGGTCCTTGTTGCACGTGACAGAGGATCCTACTCCGCATTACATGAATCCCACTCCCCGTGACAACGGATCCCACTCCCCGTGACAGAGGATCTTTATCTGCCTCTCTAACAATTCCACGTGAGAAGGGTTTAGCGTGACCAGAAGGTTCACGCGTAGAAATTAACAAAATTCTGCGTAACATGGAGTCGATCCTGTCATGCATCATAGAGTGGCTGCTACTCGGCGTTGTAATCTTTAATAAGTATAAGAGGAAGGATCTTACAAAATTCCGCTTTGTATATGGATATTGGAACATTGAGATAGCTAGTTGTCTTTTTTACCATTCTGGCTGATTAACGGGTAGAATTGATAGGCCTGTCGTATTCTGCGTGACAAGGAGCCAGAAGAGCACACGATGTCATCAAAACATAATTCTTCAGTTTTTGACAACCTCCACATCATGGTTGATAGATCACTTACAAACCGGTTCTGAAATTCAATTCATTCTTCAAAAGAGAAGCGTTCTTATAATCAGCTTGCTATTGAATTACATTCATTTTTAGACTTTGTAGATGAATTATTGATTTCCAGAGAAATTGATTGTTATTCTAAAGTGCAGCCTCAGTTGATTCTTCGTCATGTATGCCTTTATGACGGAATAATGAATGATCATCTGACCCTGCTCCACAGCTTCGATGAGGACAGACAGAATTACAAATGCTTGATTAAAACCACGAAGGGAGAGATAAAATTCTTAAAAATAGCTGATAGATATATTTAAAGCTTTAAGGATATATTTAGTGAGGAATTAAGAAAATCTTTTGTTCTTTAATTTTGCATTATGGAAAGGAAATTTTGAGAAGACACTGTTCTTCATTGAATGATCTATCGTCGTTAAATCAGCAAACGAGCATCTTTTTCAAAAACGGGGCTTTTCGCACTGAAATAACCCATTGTATATATTTCACGTTTTCCAATTTCAAGTCTGTCTTGAATGGCGCGAAGAGCCCACAAGAATACTGATATTCGACCATAATCAAGGCTACCGCTAAAAACAGTGGATATTTGTAGCGTTGCTTTTCCGTCATTATTTCATGATTAATTTTGCTTATTCCAGGGAAATGACGAAGCTTTTTAATTTTTTGGCACTGCCTGTATTATGTTATCTTCAGCGAAAGAAGCTACTCTTCTCAACCGAAAATGTACTGAGATTATGTACTATCTGCTGCGCCGCTTTGATACCGCTGCGGCGTCTGCAATAAAAGTCAATGGTGCAATGCGAAGCGTTGATATCATTTTTGAACATTAATAATTTGGCTTCTTTATAGGTAGGCTACTTCCTATTAAAGGACTCATGAACGATCCAAAGGATGAATTTCACTCTACGTAGAAATATAAGTTGTCATACTGTTTAATGATGTAAGCTTACTATAGCAGATAGTAGTAGTCACCCAGATTCTCAATTAAAACTATTGCAAATTATATAGAGCTTCTTTTTGTGATTTTGGGGGGCAATTTTCAGAATGATTAGCATAGAGCTACGTTTGATCGTCATTGATTGGTCACTGAAGCATTTGCTCTGCAATTCAAATGGCCCTTTGTGCTGATGGATTTCTGCCCATGTGTGCGCAGTAATGGGTCTTCCCTTTAATTGAAAAAAGGTGCTAAATTGAATCACGGCACGTTTAAAAAATTCGAAGTATCCACGAAACGGAAGAGAACAAAGTTAAAAACTACCCTATTGGAAAATCGTGTAATAAATTAGGCCACTTAAAGTCAAGAGCGCTTAAATATGAATTGATATTTAAAACATAGAGTTCCTTACCTACCATTACAGAGTAGGATGAGCAATACATATAATGGCTAGTCGACCCGACTATTGAAGGGACGGAAAATAAACCAAAACTTATAATCAATTTTATTTTCACTACTGAAAGTTGCTTTCTGTGTGCAAGTGATTGCATACATATTTTCATCCTATTATAGCCATAGGCGTAGGCTATTTACACAATGAACATGAGATAAATATCTGACGAGTAATAAATATCGCATTTCACAAGAACACAAAAGGGGAATCATGTCGCTTGAATTTCAGTAAATGAAGTCAGGAAAGTCTGGCAAGGTCTATGGTGATGACATTTGCAGCTACAAAAAGCATATAATGAATCCATACCATGACTTCATTTCATGCTTTCCTTGACGAAGCACGTAATGATATTATATATGATATTATCAATACTCGTATGACTGTCTACTTTTTAGCTGTAAAAGGTAAGAAAATTGCAAGAAATCACATTCTATGCAGCATGCAAGGTATTCATCAAGAATGATGTTTGTTGCGCTATTAGTTGCATGTTAGAAAAGATCTTGTCATTTAGTTTTTTGTAGAATTCAATTCCTTTGATGAAAAGTATTTCTTGAAAAGAAGCACTTTTGCGCTCAATGCTTCTTGCTGATTCACCGACGATACACACAACAACGAATCACAGCTTTCTATCTTCTTGCGAATTCGCAAAATTTAAGAGAAGATTTCACATTTTCAGCTTTAGTTTTTCGTCATGTTCTGACGATTTGTCTTATGTCGAGTAATGTGCCATCTTTCACACAATTTGTCATATTTCTTCGTCATCAGTTTGACCAAAACTTCGATATGAAAATTGATGCAACCATTCAAAAAGAAATTTGCAGCTTTTCATTATCCTATCGATTATAATTCATTGTTAATCCACAGATCTATAATTCAGGATGCACAGCCAGATATTCGGACGTGATTTTCCAAACTCATCATTAATTCTAGTCAGCATTGGCGTCGAGTTGTTGATGTAAAAGATGTAACTTCTGTTCGCTTCCACTCGTGCCTCCACCAATTAGCCGCCCATCGGTTCCAGAAACTCTCTGTTAGCGTTCGAAGTCACGGACACCACAACAACTGTCGGAACATGAACGCACGGTCCGGAACTCTGACTCAGCGACCAGACAGGCGCGTCAGGAACTTTGGCGACAGTGATGAGGCGACCAGGAATGTTGACTTTCATCTTCTTCATGCTTCTCAATGTCAAAATTGATGAGTAACACGAAGACGATATAAGTAAAAATATGCAAGAGGCTTAATTAGTTGAATGTAACTCATAGTACTGTCTGTACTTGAGTGAGCATTGAGACATTAATTCAATGGTTCGTAGACTGATTCAATAGCACTCGTGTCACCCATTCCGCTCCATCCCAATCCCTTTTCAATTGTGGGGGAGTGACTGAGAGCATTATGCGAATTTGGGGTATTTTTAAACAGATTCAATTTCATAAATTAGCGCACAATAGCTACTTTAAAACTTACATGAGCTTAAAAATGAGCACTTCAAAATGAGTACAATTTATCCAATTGAAGCAAGTTATGGGATGATCCAACAGCAATCGTCATGTTAATAATCAAAATTTGAAATTTTATGCCTCACATGCTACTTGTACTTCATGATAGCTGTGGTGACATTTGCTTCATAAAAACGACCACTGATTTAACATGGTCTATTCAAAAACATGATTCCTGTTTCTTGATATCCTTGAGTTTTCTGCTAGATATCTTATCCACGAAAACTCAAGTCCTACTAAGGAATGTATTCTTTTTGCCAATAGAGCCAATAAAATTATTATTAATACCAAAATCATTTGTCTCTTTATGTAAGCACACAGTATACACGCTGATATGATATTCCTAGAGGCTCGGTGTAACTCTTCTTACTTTTCCCATGCTCTCGTTTTCCTGGGCGGATTGTGCAATGTAGCTAAGAATTTTCAGGGGAAAGTAGTTGTAATTTTTGGAAGCTGACTTCGGTTTCCGTGTTATTCAATTTCACCCTCTTTATCTTGAATATGTCAAGCAGAAAATTCTTTAAATTGCATGTTGAGAATATCGAGGTTTGTGACTTCTTAGAAAATTTATTAATATGCACTTACATCACCACTAAACTGTTTAGCCTGTGACTTCTAGAAAAAATAATTTTTTTACCTTTCCATTTCTTGCCGGTCAGCAATTTTGATAGGTCGGGGGAGGCCATCATAACACCGGCATCACCAATTCTAGTCACTGTGGGACTAATGGGCCTGTGTACCGCCTGACAAAGCGTCCCGTCCGCCTATTAAATCACCGCTACTTTTTCATTAATCGTGTCGTGCATATGGAATGTCACACTTGCTTTATGTACTGATGCCCGCGCAATTTATAGTTTCAAAGGAAGACATATATTTTATGAGCGAGTTACCTTGACTTATGTATATGGCATGGCCCGCTCGGAGCTCATTTGAATCAATGAATCACTGGCAATATAACATCTCTGAATTTACTTCCAAGGCTCTCTAACTTGTCAATGTCTCGATTCTTCAAAGGTGAAAAGTTTCTCGAACGTGTCCTCTACTTCTAAGTCATCCATTAAACTGATGAAATCTTACGTCCGTGCACTGCAATCAACTCTAATCACTATCTCTCAATCACTGTATTCTGTGGTCGCTGAATTCACCGGACATTCGCTGATTGCTTCATGGGTCATTACTGGGCATAAGCTGTGCTCCCCATGTTGGTAAAGAAGCATCGCCTCGACAACCGGACATCTAGTTGTGCAGATTGTCACTGCAGGTGGCTGTTTATTTCCAAGCTTTCTCCGTTTGATTCCTCTCAACCCTTGGCGTTAATCTTCACTTCCATAGCCGAAAACCGCTTCTATTCAGTGAACTTGCTTGTGATAGAAACGCCAATTTCCAAAGATTTTGTACTTTATTCAGTTAGCTGCTTCTGATTTATGAAGTCAATGAAGTGAAAACATGAAATCAAAAGATGCGGGTGAATTTTGATTGTGAAAGTGACTCCTTTGATATCTTGAATAGATTTGTTATCGCTCATTCATGCGCTTGATTAATGATTGAGAAGGTCACAGTTATGCAGATACAATTCATCAGACATAAATCTTTTCCTCCTCTCAAATAGTAAATTCCGATCTGTTACAAGAGTTTTCCATGATTTAAATTTTCATTATCAATAGCAACCAATAAATGAAACTATGTGCAGTAAAACAGCTTCTCTGTTTGAAAAATTCCTTATCTTCCGCTACAGCTGCGGAAGTGATCACACATGAGGCCTGCTTTTTTAAAATACTTTCTGGTAGCCTTGCGCATATCAATAATAGCTATCCACAACATGAAATACAAAACAGAGCATTTTAGAATCTTCGTTGAAAACCCATACAGATCGTCTTTTGATATTTTGCTTATTTAGTGCGGTCTCTATTCGAGGGCGAGTTCTATTCGAGGACGAGTTATATTTGAGAACGAGCTCTATTTGAGGGCGAATTCTATTTGAGGGCGAGTTCTATTTGAGGGCTGGTTGTATTCGAGGGTGGCTTATATTTGAGGACGATTTCTATTCGAGGGTGAATTCTACTCGAGGGCGTATTCTACCTGATGGGGGTTTATTTGATAGCGAGTTCAATCTGAGGGCGGATCTCGAGGGCGGGTTCTATTTGAGGGCGGATCTTATTCGATTGCGAGTTCCATTCAATGGTGAGCTGCATTTGAGTGCGGTTATATTTGGTTGCGGGTTCCATTCGATGATGGGCTCTACGTGGAGTGTAAGGAGTAATATGAATAAATTTTCTAGTTGATGATTTTGACTTAATGCAAGTTAAAATGTGCATCACACATGTGGCACCAGACAGCAAAAGGAGTTCATTTACTGTAGTCGGAGCAGCTATCACAGTGAAGATGCAAAATTGAGCTGCTACACTATCTCGTATGCCTACTACATGAAAAAACTCCCGTTTTGAAGAAATTATCTTCGTTCCAATGGCAGTGGCTCTATGATAACAGCAGCAACTGAAAATTTTAGGATTGTGTTCTGTTCAAGGGCATGTTCCCTTGTATGCGTGTAATGCATGCGTGCAGCAAAGTAAATCCGAACAGCCATTGCAAGTAAAAAATAAATCCAACCGCAAACGGCATACAATTCGCGTGCGCTTGATGGCTTTTTGCCGTTAATATCACGAGATCCCATAGCTCATTCTCCTTGACATTCAAATTGAAGCGGTGGATGTTTGCGGTTGACTTGAACGGTAACAGTTAATTCGATAATGCCTCAGGAAATTACATAATCGAAAGAATGTGAACCTTTTTATGTCACCAAGCTCATTGTAGTGCTTCGTCTGTTTACACATTTTAAGTGGCAAATAAAAAGGTCTCCATCCACTTCAATTGACGGCTAACATTCGCTTCTCTTGAAATTTCTTGTCAACTAACCGAATCATTAAAGAATTTTTATCGGAAAAAATTCAGAAATATCAACGAAAGGTTTGAGCAATTGGAAGCCTGATACTCCAAAATACGCTAGTATAGTGCTTCAATTCAAGGAGGTGAAGAAATGATTTCAATTTTTGAGTATTTTGCGAAGCCAGAATTGACTGATATTCAAAGGATCGGACTATAACGTAGTTTTGGAAAGAAACTGGTTTTTAAGTGGAACAAAGTTAGTTCTGCAACGTCCTATTGGTCATGCCACGTCGCTATGAGCAGTGGCGGTCTGAGGGGGTGGGATGCTGGGATGCATCCCTCTCCACCAGCTCAAACTGTGTGATAACGATCGAATTAGATCCGCATTCAACTTTTGCTTTCAAGATTATTGCGCCACTCGCAAGTTTTGAACTTTGTAAAACTTTGGCGCTTCAAAACATTCTTCACTTCATCAAAAATTTGCTAGATTTAGTGCTGTGCTCAGGTAGTGAGTGTGTTCTGAATAGTGCTTTGAGTGGCTATCTGGCATGCGCTTGACGCTCGCGCAATCGCTACTGAGACGGTTGGAAAAGCAAAAGCAAGGCCATGAAGGAGAGAAGTCAGTGTGTGTTGGAACCTGGACAGTGATAGTAGGAAGACCCAGACGTCGTTTTAATTATAATGAATTCTGGATGCCTCTCTTTCTCTTTTCGGATGGCTTCGTTACTCTTGGGAAAAACTAAAAATTAGCCATGTGATAGGTGTGATTCAAAATTATGCAACCGGAGTTTTAAATGTTACAGCGAAATTCATATTTCGCATTTATACGAATCAAAATTCCACTCGCAACTTAGTCAGAAGTAAAGGTGCAGCCAGCTGTCAATGAATTGCATATACTCTGACTTCGATGGCATCTTTAATTGAGCATATTTGTGTGCTCAATTCCTTGACAGTACCAAAGAGCATACATGCAGATGTTAGGTGGTTGCTTTCTCTGTTACTAGCAAGTCAACAACGACTTTAAAGTACATAAAAATTTCAGGAAATTTCGTCATGGCGTGATCTCACTCAGGATCCCACCCCACCAGAAATTTTTGCGACCGCTCCTGGATATGAGATGCCACAAGATATATATTTTGTTTTTTGGATAATTCAGCCAGCATAATTGGTTTCTTGAAATATCATACGTCTTGTATTTCTTGATGCATGGATGTAGCTACCCCTACGTTAACCCCCCTCCCAAATAAAATTTTTACTACACCATTGGAAATTTCTGTCCCCTCGATTTTGAACTGCTGAACGTATCTGCAGTTAGCTAGTTGGCAAGTTATTGAAATTTTGACGGGCATTTTTTAAATATCACTTTAAACACAAGATTGGCAAATCGCCTAAGTTAGTGCGCATGCAATAATTAATGAATGATGCTTTTTGCAAACACAATGCATATAAATATGCAGTTAAATATTGAGTTTCATCCTCAGTTGAAAGATGGAAACAGGCCTGAATAGCTGCTATTTCATCCAATATCGTTGCTAACTTGCTGATTGCAAATCTCAGATTTACCTAACTTACCGCAACTTTAAATAGGGAGTTGTGTCGTTGTTGAGAGATGCAAACTAGACCTGCTGATGATTCCTGATATTGGATGAGATAGCAGATATTCACATCTGTTTCCGTTTTTCAAGTGAGGATGCATCTCAATATTTGATTATTCTATTTGCAGTGCATATCAGTAGGTTTTCAGATCCATCCATTTTTCATCCGCAACTTCATGAAGGCCTACATAATTAGCAAACTTGAAAAACGTGGTATCAGACCATATCTTGATGATGATTTCGTTTATGAAATAGGCGCATAGCCTAAGTGCACCCAGGCAGTCACTTAGTTTTGAATCGTCTACAGCCCTGTTAATATGATCTACATCTAGACTTGTGATTCCTGCGTTTACTTCTGTAGACGATCGAATAAGATCAATAACTTGCTGTTTCAGTTGGTTAAGATTTCAACCTTCAAGCCACCTAATAGTACTACCAATTTAATTTTCTAAAACATAAAAAGTGATGCCATTTCAAGTCTACTTCCCCCACCAGGGGGGATGCCACCTACACACCTGTATTTTGTAATCATCATAATGATCAACGTGCTTTTATTTTTGAAAAATAAACGTTTCTGACTTCTGTTGATACAGTACGTATTATATAAATTGATACAAGTGAGGAAGTTATCATTAGGAATGCTCTTCTCCAACGCCTGCATGATAGTTTTGTTGAAAGTAATTTGCTTCTTTTGGAAAGGATAATAGTGGCAAGTAGCATGATATCAATAGACCTTCACATGCACACACTCGGGTAGAAGAGTGCCACTTCGCCTGGGCATGTGATATTAAGATGTCCTCAGACACGAGCACTTTATGCACAAATTTTTTACAACCACTAGACGTCTACGAGTCTTCGAAGAAAATTAGTGTTCAAATGTTTAATCTTGAGGACATGTTTCTAAATACATTCACGGGCTAGCATTAATAATGACAAAGGTGCAATGAAGAATCGAGCGTCCACAGTCCTGCATGCTTGTAGGACACTTTTGTTTCCTGAAGCAAATGCACTTGTGAAACCGCAGCGGAAGATTTTCTATAACACAGAAGCCATAAAATTCTTGACAAAAAAGTTCTTGAGAACATCTCAGAGCAAAAAACTCTGCTGCGTATTCAAAATCGATTGACAGCACCAGTGAGAAGCAACTCTTCTAAACTATATTCTCTGTTTACTGAATCCACAATTTATCTGTTGACGTTGTCTTGATTTCAATTTTGTAAAATTGATAACGAAAATCTGTTTGATTATTCAAGTCTACCTTAACTTTGCTTATTGAAGTTTCTTGATGAAGACAAAAGTAAAAAATTCGATGATAAAAAGTTCAATTCAATCCTTGAGACCTTCAATGCATTGAATTGAGTTTCTATTCAGTGCAAATTAGTGCTTCAGATGCATAGCGAGATGAAATTTTGCTTTGCTTTCTGAAAGCCGGAGCAAATAACTGACAAAAGTGAAAGCAATGTGAAGATTTGATATAACTACCAGATTTTAGATAAGGCATTATTCAGTATTTAAAACAGTCATATGTTTGGCTCGTGATAATGAATCGAGGATTGGTATTTCAACGTAATGATACGCTGAAATACGATACGTGCACTGTAAACTCTAGGGAACGAAATTTCGCTTGAATTTGGCACGAAATTTAGGTATCAATTCTAACCAACACAAGGCAAGAATAGGCAAGAAGTTCATAGTGCCGAGTTCGTGCCCATAAATTTTTCCTTCGATTTCATTGCATAATCAATTATTTGGTTTGGTGCCTATTAGTGCCTAGTGGCGCCTACTGGTGCATCGAGGCACTAGAAAGGCACTAACTAGGCGATAACTAGCATGAATTTTCGGCTTCGTGCCTAAATTAGTGCCCTATAGTTTACAGTGTACGATGATACGTATATGTTATATTTACTATATTAATCTTCACGCTCCGTCTACCATTTTAGCAGAGCGGCTAAAGTAGGGTCATTGGCGACGATTAGAGTGAAAAGGATGACTTAGTTTCCCGGCTTTTCGAACCTTTTCGACTTCTTTAGACACTTGAAATAGGAGAAAGCTTGGTCAATGAGAAACGGCGTCGAACTTTCAATTGAGATTACAGAAGATAGAGGCACAAAAGTGAATGAGCAAGTCGGACCATTTCAGCTCATTTCAAACCGACAGCATGAGGTGTCAACTTTCGGCTTCGAAGTTAACATATATTCAGAACCTCACAAACTAGAGAGAGCTTCAAATGGCAACTTCTTAGTAGCTCTACAAATGGTAGCTGTGTAGTAACTCTTCAAATGACAACTTCCTAGTCGCTCTTCAAATGTCAAGTAAGTAGTCGCTCTTCAACTGTTCAACTGGCAGCTTTGTAGTCGCTTTTCAAATTACAGCTTTCCAATCGCTCTACAAATGGCAACTTCTTAGTCACTCTTCAAATGGCAGCTGTGTAGCCGCTCTTCAACTTTTTGTGTAGAATTTTGCACTAAACTTTTTAAACTAAGGTTTGAAAGAAAATTCAAAGTTTTAAAATCCTTATGCGATAATATTGAAACATGAGTGAAACAAAGCAACATACGAAGTAAAACAATGCGACTTGTCTGACATCACTGCAAATGTATATGACAATCATTGTTCGTGAAAGTCAGAGCAAAGGCCTATGTAAAATTCCCGAAATGCAATTCATTTCAGGTCAAGTTCTCCACGTAAAGAAGTGCTCTTGAAAAGAAGAATCTCTTGAAAATTGTAGTTTTTCGTGGTACACTGATTTCCAACTGATTGAAAAATTGAGGAGTCTTTCGTCGAACTGAACTTGCGATGGTAAAAATATGCATTCTCAATGCAGAATACTTTTAAGTTATAAGTCAAATATTATCTTTTTCATGAATTCTTATATTTAGTATAACGACATCGTCCTCAAGAGAACTGGTGGGTCGTTCCCACCACCAGACATTAATGGTTCATAAGTAATGGACTAAAATAACTCTTGTGCTCTAGCGCCAAAACTTGACCGAATCTGTGGGAAACATGCCCTAGTCATATGAAGCATTTCACATGAACGGATTAAGTCCATCACACACTATGGGCTCATAACAGTGCAGGCAAGCGTCTTTAATTTATAAAGATCATAATTAGCACGTGACATGCCCACCGTGAATCTTAACAAACTTATTAAAGTTTACGAAGAGTTCACCAAAACTTATTAAGTGCAAAAGTTTCTGCTACTACGCATATATTCGTCTTGTCAATATTCTTCTTATTCAAAATTATAAGGAAATATTTTTATCCTGAATGAGTCGTGGGCGGCTGCAAATGCATCACAACCAATAATCTGAAAAGTAAGATTAAATTTATCTTGCACGATCTAACGTAGCCTACTAACCTGTCTTTCTGGACAACAAGTCAAATTCTATGTAGCACAATAGAATTGCAGGAATTTCCTTATTATATTGATAGTCGATATGAAGTAAGAGAACATATTCCATGACAAGGAACTTACACGCAAATGTAAAATGATGAATTTTAAAAAATGCTTTAGGGAAAGACAAGCTTGATATTGTTGTATACAAAATTTTCCATATGCATAAGGATGCACTGATATACGAGTATAATTTCTTTTGACAATTACCCTCCTGTCATGCTACAGCTGTTCCACATCACTTCTCTACATATGATAGCAACATTGTTGTTCCCATTGCACTGCTTGTAACTTACATTCAGCAATACTTTCTACCTTCAGCATACAAGCAGATCCTTCTTTTCTTTAATGACCAAAGTCGCATCATTTCATCATAAAGGCCGCACTTAAATATTGACTCAAATTTAATTGGAATTCTGCATGCACATGCAACTATAGAAGTTGAAATTATGAAGCTATATATTAAAATCACGCAGCCCTACTTCTAGGAATAGAACAATGTCAAGAGAATCATTTTATGACGGTTATATGGGGTTATAAAGCTTAATTTCTTTGTAATCGTTTGTAGGCGTCTGGCGACGATGAGCAATCAAGTGACATACGAATTCAATTAACTTGGCAGCAAGTCACTACACTGTAAATCGCTGAATACGAAAATTTCATACAAATAGATACCAAATTCATATACAATTTGAAGCCAACAATTGATACGAGATTCTCGCATATATTCGCATTTGCTTGGTGGTGATAGTCCGGCAGCCAGAACGAGTTTCTGCAGGGAACGAGGCCGAAAGTGAGACTTTCACAGAATGATGTACACCCTATGCCTACTACGAATCGCTGCGTCTGCCGAGTTCTAGTGAGTTCCTCTTCTTGTCAGACAGGATCAAAGAAAAACACATGTTAATCCAATGGGACTCAGATTGCAGTTTTCGGCTAAAATGAATTTTTTTATGTTTTCTCTGATTAAACGAAAAGTATTAAACCCAGAGTCATAATTTTTGACATGTAATGTCTTCAGGTCATTTACTAGCATGTTCATGCACTCCTGTCTACAAAGCTAAACATATTTAGATTTGGCGAGCCTCTTAATGTCGGCAAACACAAACATTTTGAGCAACTTGATCCACATTTAACCACATTCTCACATACATTCCCGATTAGATGCATGATAAAAGCACATGCATATCATAGTAGATGATCTGAAGACATTACATGTCAAAAATTATGACTCTGGGTTTAATACTTTTCGTTTAATCAGAGAAAACATAAAAAAATTTATATTAGCCGAAAACTGCAATCTGAGTCCCATTGGATTTACATGTGTTTTTCTTTGATCCTGTCTGACAAGAAGAGGAACTCACTAGAACTCGGCAGACGCAGCGATTCGTAGTAGGCATAGGGTGTACATCATTCTGTGAAAGTCTCACTTTCGGCCTCGTTCCCTGCAGAAACTCGTTCTGGCTGCCGGACTATGAAGGCTTTGCAGTGTATAGAAAGGAAAATATTCATTCTCAAAAATTGCATTATGAAAGTACATGACATAGGTAGCATTCATAGTAAAGGATGTCAAGTCATGCAGGTTTGGAGAATGAGCCAGTGCATCAATGGCCCACATGTATTTGACACACTGACAATCAAGATTATCCGTTGCTTAACTGTCTTATCTGCAACCTATCTGTTGCTTCACTTAAAAACACATTTCAATAATTCTCTCTGTTATATAGACTTTTTTCAGCCTACTTAGATTAGAGAGACTGCGCCAGTCGTGAGCGAGCATGAAAAATATACATTGTTTGGCTTTCTAAATTATACATTATATCAATATTATATACTGTATAATAATTATTAAATTGCTTACTAAAAGGCATTTTTATCTTATTCCGTTAGTGCAACCTTGGGTATATTCATATCATGTTTGAATTCTGTTAAGGATTTTCTGCTTTTTTCTCATTAGGAATTGAATTCACACTGCATTTGTTCTAACAACACATTCAATCAATGGAAGCAGATCCCATTCTCTCAGGTCAATCTTCTGCGAAAGAACTCCAATAACTTGCAATCCTCTGCATGTTAGACCTCCATCTGCGCCCACGAAACGATGTAGTTCGTCGTTTATTGGAATTGCTAGACCTCTTTAGCTTCTTACTGTTTCAAGCTTACTTCTTGATTTGTCAGATTTTAACGGTGGTTTGTTGAATTCTCATTTTATGTAAGCATTCACCGAATGTGGAGTAAATACAGTATATCATCATTATTATTATTAGTTCTGATTTAAGAGCGCACAAACCTGTTATAAATTTATCTGCCTTTCAGATGTGAGTAGTATATTCAAGCATTTCCTATACCCTTTGCAAAGAGTAGGTTTTGTCTGAAGAGGGTGCCCTCAAATTTGTGGAGGCGCCGCCACCTTCGCCCTTCTCATAAGTACATTCGAAAATTGTCATAAATTGAATTATTGTCTCACTTTCGAGGGATGCTTGTACATGTACACCGATCCCAGAGGCAAATGGCATCGCCTGTTGAAAAATTGTTCAAGGGCGATTCCCATGTGTCACCCTTGAACACCTCCTTGAACTTTTTCATTCCACATTTTCGCTCTGAAAATATTTGACCTTTTTCCTCACGGGATCAACAACTACTATTATGACCATAGAAATTGATAGCAATAGCAATCTCCAGAACGGAAGTAAAGCTTCATACAATACACAATAGTGGCACAAAAATTGCACGCGTTTCCACTTAGATACACTACACTGTAAATCGCTCAATACCAATCACATACGAAGGATGCATACCAAAATATTTTTTAGTATATTTCTGTATTCTCTTGGTATATATTTGCATGCTTTTCGTATGTTATTTCAAATGTGGTATGCTTTACTTACTAAAGCCATATAGTCAGTGGCTGCATGATTGGGTTCGAATCAGTCTCATGTGTAAATCCAAGCTGTTCATTGCAATTTCCATTCTAATCAACTTCGGACAAACAATTTATTTCTGTGATTATGATTGCCCATCGAGTAGGCCTTTAACGACGAAGAGCAGCATTTTACGAGAACATAAATCCTATTGACTTAAATATGCAAAGTAATATTCACTCAGTGAGAGTGAAATGCTAAAGATTGAAATTATTCTGTTCCCGAGGTCTTAGTTGGGAAGTTAATTTGACACATGACAGAAGTTTCTCTATTCAAACGAAGTCACTGTCTGGGCAGTTTGACCTCAACCATAATTTTCATTCAATTCCACAATATCTTTGGAGTGAAATTTATACTTCGCTTATTACCCACCGTTTAAGGATATCGCTGAAACACAAAAGAGTTTCTCCACTATTTTTTTTTAAAGCAAGCGAGTTATTTTGTTGATTGCCTTGTGCTAGGAATTTTGCCTCGAAGATAACAAACTCGCAAACCAAATAAGAAAAATTTGAAAAATATTATCAATAACCTGAAAATACGTTTACCACAGAACTATTCATTGGGACTTATCCAAAGTCTGAGACTTATTTATCCTTAAGTCAGAGGAGTGCCTAGGTTCTGTTATTCCAATTATTCTGTTAGGGTTGAAAATCATTTTAATGTTTAAGCGTTTTGAAGCAAGATTTTGTTTCTTTTGAAATTTTCATGATCACATATGATAGA
This sequence comes from Prostheceraeus crozeri, assembly GCA_907163375.1. Lineage (NCBI taxonomy): Eukaryota > Metazoa > Platyhelminthes > Polycladida > Euryleptidae > Prostheceraeus > Prostheceraeus crozeri. The sequence continues at coordinate 166,367 of CAJQUW010014075.1, read as the reverse complement.
TAATAAAGATATACTGATGCAAACAAATACACATACAAATATCATAATGTAATGCTTTAATAGCATGTGATCAGACAACAAAGGTCTGTCGCAGCATAATGAAAATCTAAACAGAATGTCAACGACTAAGTCAATAAAAGACACCAACATCATTCATTCCCCGACCGCACTCGCCCGACCCAGGAACCGAACAAAAGCTGAACGTAGAGTTTCTTTATTACGTGCATTTGAAATGCTCATGCAACAAAAATCACGAGGTCGCAAACCTTGCTTTTGCCGAAGATGTTTACTTTTTAGGCGACCCTTTTTTAGACTAGTTCAAGTGGGTACAGCAACACTATAATTAGCGCTAAACGTAAATGTCATGTCTGCATCCATTGTGTGAATGGTGCATGACATATTGCGTGACTTCAATATTTTATAGTAAGAAAAAGTTTATTGTTCATTTGGCTAGAATGAAGAATACTTCTGCAGCATAATTTGTTATCATGAGTTTTGCATCAGCGTCATCATAGTTAAGTTTTTATTTTTTCATTTTGTCTCCTCTCAATGTTTTTGTGCTTTCTAAAATTGTGTCTTCAATGTATTCATTTCGTAATTTCTCATCCTGCTATTCCGGATGACTTATGGATATTCATTTTCTTTTCTGTCAAATACTGTATTAGATGTAGAGCCCATTTGGTCAATGATATCAAAGCATAATGAAAAATGCATTTTTCATTTTGGTTGTCTTCACTCAAATACAAAACATGGATTTTAAACGAGTCTTGGGGTGTGTCCATTTTCAAAAATATCAAAGAGTTCTCAGTTGATAATAAACCCTTTCTCTGGATTAGAAAACTTTTCTATAGAAAACTCTCTCGTTAGAAGGCTCTTGGACAAATATACTTTTACACTTCCTGGAGAAGAGAAAATGCTTTACCAAGTGCAGGATAGAAAATCTACCTAACGCTGAAATTGATCATGCATTTAAAAGGAAAGGACGGAAGTTTGGGCAAACTTACCTAAACATGAAAGTCAAGTCTCCGTACCTTATCATTATCAAATATAAATTTGTTCTGTTTCTTTAATAACCGTCGCATTATCATGCACAATCTTTCATTGTCGATATCATCTGAATTGATCCTCAGCATCTGATGGAAAGTAATGGCAGATGGCTTTGAAAAATAAAATGGTTTGATCAATTATCGAATGAGAGCGTCTTCAGGAGATGCAGCATGTTTGATAGCAGAGGGATAGTTTAGCCGCTACTGAATACAACTCAAATAGAGATTCTTGAAAATGCATGTAAATTACACAAGGCGAGCAGAATAGTTACAACAACCTCTCATCCAAATATATAAATGAACCAAAGCCATCGAAGCAAAAGAAAATGCAACATTACTTATAAATATATCATGAGTAGTATTTGTATGATATTGCTGCTATTAATACAACAATTGCATTGATGCATTTGTGGATGGATGATCGTGTTTACAACAACTTCATATATGCTTCCTCGATGGTGTATAAGTGATTTGAATGCATATGATGCTTAATTTTATAAGAAATTGACCAAATTTCTCTGATAAAATTTCCATCAAGAGGCTATTCTTCTACATTGGACTCTCCATCCAATGATAAATGGCAAATAATTTTAAGAAGAAAAAGTGAACAGAAGAACGGATAACCCAAAGGAAAATAGTGAGCAATTTGCGAGTGGTGTTGAAGTTTTTATTCAATCTTCTAGCACTTTAAATAGATGAACATTAAATTTGCTATCATTTAATTTTCATGAATCGAGCATCCTATAATTAAACAAATTACACAACTAACCTGCCATCTTCTGAAAATCAAACATCATGCGTCTCAGTCGCACGCTATCTATGAACATGATTCTCCACTTGTACTTATTTCCTTGTTCCATCTCTTACACAAAAATATGAAGTTTTCCAGTGTATGATCCTAAGTGGCTGCAATTTCAAATGGTCACGTAAGACTCAGTCGCAGTTTGATGAGAAGTCAATAGTCCGTTGTCCATCTGCCACATACATTGATTTTCTCATCCTCTCTTTCATAACTAATGAATCTCCAATGAATATTTTCCGCTTTTCAGCACGAGAAATATGCATCAATGTGACCTTTCTCCTTAATAGAGTGAATGAAACAAGCTATATCGGTTTCACATCAATTATTCCTAAAATAAGATCAATTTGAAATATACTTTGACTTTGTACTATATGTAAGAATATGAAAGGATTTGATTTAAATACATGCATATAAAAACGGGAAAGGATGCACGCTAATGATGATGATGGCATGTTTCCCCATCGTCAGTAGAACACCCTTTTGTAGAGAGTGAGTGACTCAGATGCCGATAAATCGACTAATTTCTATAAAGGTAATGAAATAAACTACTATGATCAGATATATACGTTTGATATCCGAATTTATGCAATAAATGTATAAATTAATTGATTATGCTGTAATGTATCGTCTCTGTACAGTCTGTAATGTTACTATCTTATTTATATTACGAATGCAAATGTGCATCCTTTGGCTGAGTTTTTTGAAATTCGCCAGAATAACTGCAATATAAGACGTACAAGAGCTCTACGTCCCTTCCACAGAAGAATGGCTCTTTACAACAATTCGTTTGTCAAATTTTCCATCATATCGTGATTTTGTTCCTGTGTATATTTCTTTGTAATACCGCTTGTTGTATTCACAAATACAGAATTATTATTATTATATATCGTGCAGACAGCTGCAGCAATTGCTCTTCCCAATAAATAAATGCGCATGAATAGAGTGCAGGATTTCTATGACAATATCACTGCCGTCAGGATTACATGAAGAATAGAATATACAGTATAATCCAGTGTTGGATTTGAGCTTGATTGCAGTGAGGGGGAAGTTTTCGACTGGCAGTTTTTGAGTCAATGAACATCGTCACCAAAGCTGGAAAAAGTGGTGATCAGAAGGAAGAGGATATCGATTCCTATAGCACCACTCTCATCCTAGAACGCCGGCGAATAATTTAGAAAATAGCTGAACCATAAATGGAATAAGGAGGAGACAAGCCTATTTGATGCTTGAAAGGGACATTCCAATCATTGCACCTGGTGCTGCCCGTATTCAGTCAAATGATGCTTCAAATAATGTCCGCTATATCCTTGTGAATCAGAAATTTATGGTAAGTCTACGCATGTGAAGATCCCAATTCATATTCTGCAGAGGATCATTCTGCAATTTATTGCAACTGGTCCTATAATAAATTCACAAAGATCGGACTTCTATCAATATTTACAGAGTGAAAGGTAGAAGGTCCTAAACCTGATTTTCTGGATTGTGAAGATTTTCATTACATTATTGTGAAGCAAATACCATATGAGCTGTGGACAAGACCCTGAAAGAAACAAGACAGCATTCTGGATTCCAGTCTTTTTGTGATGGCTTCGCAACCTTTGATAATTCCATTAAGCATTTTCTGCTTCTCGAATTTACTTGTCATCTTTCTGAACAAAGAAAGTTAATTATTGATGATTATACTGTTAAGTTTATGGAGAATCGTGAGGAAATTATGCCTATTGTCAGTGTTGCTCATATTCACGAAAAATATAAATTGATGCTCAATCAAACTTGTTGAAGTAATAAAAGGCCTATCTACCGGAAATATTCTCCCCCCTCAGGGAAGGAAGGTGCATCTTCAGTACCGGAGATGAGACGAGGCAGTGCAGGGGAACTTCCCCACTTTCCCTCCCCTCAAATCCAACACTGGTATAATCCCTTTATATCGCACACCAAATTAATGGAACAAATTAAATATCCGTTATCTCAAGGATTTGTACATCACGCGGGTGATGATGAATTATTTCGTATGTGTACGCTGTAAGACATAGCACGCTCTCTCCCACATACATAACACCGTACATAGAAGTGGATTATAGTGCACTATCAGGACTGTGGACTTGCTATGGTATTATTAATTTCTATGATACCGTATAATACACAAATATCATATACAATGCACTGCAACATGGAAATGTGGACATAAAACATGATGACTTCTGGCATAATTTCACCGGAGTATCATGCAATTAAAATGGAGAGGAAAATGTAGCTACTGCTGCTATTTAAATACAGGAATATTATCCACTTTTATTGGACGTGAATGCAAAAGTTCCGGAAAAACGTTTTCCGAGGTCAGAACAGAATAGAAATGCGTTATTTTTTGAGTAAATGGTTATCATGCAGAGCACATAACGTTCACACTTTAGAGTATGCATGACATACACATATGTCAAAAACTTCATGCAAGTGACAGTATAGTGCTTTTATAAAAAAAATAATCAATGAATAGCAAGTATATTTAGTAAAATGAAAGAAAATAAGTCAGCTAAGAACTACATGTATATCTAGAGGAAGACACTTTCTGTAATTAAATTGTGCATAAAACCATGGAAAAATGAGTGCAGACGTCTAGACGTTGAGCAAAAAAAGGAATGGAAAATTGGCCACTGCATGGGAGGCGAGATGGAACCATTTCATGGAGAGGATGACATCTTGAATTCTCGCAAGCCCTCAAAAACTTCATGCCTGCCTTAAAAATACGTTCAGCCACTAATGGAAAGCGATTACAATCACAGTTCGCTCCACAAATAATCAAGTGAGCCCTTCTTTGAAAGCTTTCTAGCTTATTTATTAAAGTTACAGGAATACATCCATAAACAGGCGACGCGTACAAAAATAGCGATGTAATCATGGCACGATACACAATAATCAAATCTTTAGACGAGATGACATTTTTCAACTACAGTTTCTTTGATGCATGTTTCAACATATCAGTAAATTGGAGCTTCCATGATAGAGTATTTGAAAAAGTAAGTCCCAAAATTCGCAAGGCTCTCAAGGTCCCGTTCACTTGCACATCTTCCCGTACCGTATTCAAGCAATCATTTATCGGCCCTAACGTTCTAAGGTCCGACTCGATCCCACTAATGTTCGAAAATGTCAGGGCCAGCCGTGAGGTGACCGCCCGCTTGCAATCCTCTTGAATTGAACGATGGAAGCGAAATACAATGAACACTTTTTATTCCAACCCATGCGTACATTGTGCCGGTCAAACGTTAATGCACAACCTGCTATCACAGCTAAATAAAGTCCTAATCAGAATCCTTTAGAGCGAATGAAGACTAAGCGTCCTGATTCCAATCAGTATTTAGCTGTCTGAAATTGAATCAGTGCATGAATTAAGGATATCATTGACTACACTGTTTTGTCGACCTCAGCACAACTGTTAAGTAGTTTGATGGCCGGTGAAGGAAGACACAAAACTTCAAGCAACTTCTTAGGTCCCCAGCTTCTGTCATTGTCTTGAATGGAAAGCCTGTCTGTATTTTGACACTATCTTTTTCTGAATGACTGTATAATGTGTACAGAATGTTTGAGAAGATCGAAGGATGAAGTTACAACTCAGTGATTTATAATTCAGTAAGAAAGAAGAAACAGTCGGAGAGGACAAAAACTTAGTACACAAGATGAAATTATTTGTAGACGCCCACTGAATGCGAGAAATGCAACTCCCACGCTACGATACGTTCATAAACTTACTGTTACATTTCTAAAAATTCCGGAGAATTAAACTTATCAACATGCACAAGCTCCATACTTGAAGAAATGGAATTTCTTCTTCTCACGCTTCATTCATTGGTGTCTGTGTGCTTCCTGACTTCGATTTTCCTTCGTCTGTGGTAGTTTATTTTATTTTTATGACTAAAGTTCGGGGGTGTCTGCAAGGTTTTCTTCCCCCACATCCCAAAACTCGACTTGAAATCATAAAGTAAGTATAGCCTATTAGGTAGAGTAGCAGCTCAGTATTAATTAAATCCCCATGTGTATACAGTTAAGATTTTACTAAATGAGCTCGATGTGAATACAGTTGGGTGTTGTTATCAAATGTGAGATATGCAAATTTTTGCAGTTTTGAAGAAATTACCACAGAATTGACTGATCATGATAGGAATGCAGAAGGAATGATGGTATATTAATGATCCTCCGTGTCATGACAGCCTTTGGAGAGGTAATGTTTGTTCAATTCGCAATTCGATACGTTGCTATTAATTTCATTTTCAACCTCAAGAGTATTTTTTTAAGCGCGATCATATCATAAGCAACCTACCACTGCTAGAGCAAAATAACATCATCATAGACAATGATTTCAACTTACGTAAAAGATGCAAATGGGTCCACATCACTATTCAGATTCAAGAAATGAAACATAAATTTAGTGAATCACAAAATCATACCGATGAAAAATTCAATCAAAAACATAAAATTTCAGTCAAGAAAGCACAATAAGATCTCGACTTATTCAAGAAGACTTCCATTATTGAATGTTTTATGAATTATTTCATGAATGTAGTTCATGAAATCTCCTTGATTGTCATCTTAATTTCCGATTTGTTGCGATGCTTGTTAGCAAAAACTCATTCCCTTTGATATCCAACTTGTTGCATACTGCTTAAAAGGTGACTTCATGTAGGTAGTATATAAATTTGCAAAAATTAATTCTTTATTCTTTATTGATACGATGACAACAGCTTGCGCCAATTATAGTCACCACAAACGAAATTACAAAAATAAGCAAAAAATATTCTGTTAAAAGCCAAAAAAGTAGACAATAGACAATATTATATCAGTAGATAAAACTCAGACTTTCACAAGTGCTTTCAATTCACACTTGAGGGATCTGTGATCACGGTCAAAAAGGTCAACATTCTTAAAAGTGTTAGCGAGTGAAGATATGCGCGGGAAAAAGTCATGCTTGCGAATTCGCAGACCGCGACTCATAACACTTGTGAACACACTTGTATGCCTCGTTCGTCTTTCAGGCAGATTTAATAAAATTTTTGATACAAGGTACGGACAGTCGACGCGATTAAGTAAAATTTTATGATATAACAATAAATCTGTTGAATTGCGCCGCTTCGCCAGTGTCGAAGGACCAAAATGTATACACAATTTGTTGTACACACCACTGTCATAGACCATCTTCTCATGAAAACACAGTTCTTTTACAAAAACTTTTTGAACACGCTCAATCTTGTCAATTAAGTATTTTGATTGAGGTGACCACACTGAAGAGCAATAATCAAGGTTTGCCCGAACATATGAGTTATACATAATTTTCAAGACATTTACATCTTTGAACGACTTCAAAACTCTCCTCACAAAACCTAACATACGGAGGGACTTTTTCACAATAGACGCTATGTGAAGACTGAAACACATATTGTACGAAAAATGTACACCAAGATCTTTGATATGTTTTACCGGTTGCAAAATACAATTGTCAATCATATAATCACATTCAATATTATGTGCTCGTTTAAAAGAGAAGTTTACATAAATGCATTTTTCTATATTCAAAGTCATCTTCAATTTTGAGCACCACGAAAACAAACAGTTGAGAGCAAACTGTGGATCAACACAGTCATTTACAGATGAAATTCTTTTAAAAATTTTCAAATCATCCGCGAACATGAGACTTTTACACGATGAGAGAGACGGCGGAATATCATTCACAAACATCAAAAATAGTGACGGGCCTAAAATTGAACCTTGAGGTACACCGGATGTAACAGGGGCCCAGTCAGACTCAATACCACTAATAACAACGCGTTGGAAACGATCAGAAAGATAGCTGCGAAACCATGAGAGATTATTTCCAACAATTCCAAATTGATTACTCATTTTAATCAATAGATATTCATGACATACAGAATCAAACGCTTTTTGGAAATCAGTGTACAAAGAATGCACTTGATATGCATCATCTAAGGATGATGTGATAAAATCCTTATAACATGTTAAATTGGTAGTGGTTGATCTCTTTGGAAAAAAGCCATGTTGCTAATCCCATACAAGATGTTTAAAATGATTACGCAAGGAGTCATTTACAATCCGTTCAAACAATTTACTTATAACAGGCTGAATCGAGATCGGTCGATACGATTCAACACAACTCTTATCACCCTTTCGTTTGTAAATGGGCACAATGTGATTATACTTCAAAGCAGATGGGTATTCTCCTCGCCTTACTGACAGATTAAAAATGACAGCCAGAGGTTGGCACACCTGATCAGCACAACGAATGAGAAAAATGGCAGACACGTTATCATACCAGTTTGGGTTCAATTTTTTTATTGCAGCTTTCATTTCATCTGGGGAAATAATAGGAAGCTCAAAACATGGAACATTACGAACACTGCAGTCTGAGATGGTTGGACTTTGATGTACACAGAAAACGCTTTCAAAGTATTTACAAAATGCTTTGGCAATTTCAAGTTTACTTATGTGTGACTCATCTTTATATTTGATTACATTCGGTAAGGAAAATGAGTATTTTGAGATTTCACAAACGACCAGAACCTTTTAGGGTTACTTTTAATATCTTCCCCAAATTAAGATTTTAAAAACTGCTCAAATAATTTTTTGGACCGCAGGAACGTAATCTCCGCAAAAACTGAATCATTTCATATAAAAATTTTTACTGTATCTTCTTGAATCGACACTCTACCTGCATCTACTTACTCAATGCTTGAAATCTGAGGCCTCTCTTGTAGAGACGGTCGCAAGTTTGCAGCAAATACATATCAGTATGTGAACCTATAAATAACAGCTTTGAAGAAATTAAGCTGCTTCTTTGACAGGTACTATTGAACGTTGTAAAGAATAGACCAGACGATGTTTCGGTTTGCTTGCACCTTAGAAATGCTCAGACACAGAAACTAAACTTGTGTGGTGAGATACGAGTACATGTACGTTGACTGTTGCCCAAATTAAGATCTCGATTGTCATTTTAGGCAAGATTAGTCGATCCACTATTATTAACTGAGGGCACGCAAAATGGATAAGTTTCTTTATATTTCATCTTACACATTGTTAAGAATGCTTCACTTTTACATGATTTAGCTTTTGATGAATTATCTCCATGCTTTGTGCGCATTTCGTTGTGAGCATTCATGTGCGCCTGATTTCCATCAGGGCCTGCATAGAGATGTTCCTGACCCATCAATGGTGGAGCTATTTTCAAAAGTTCATGGTTTTTTTTCAAAAACAATCAAATGCAATTAGCAGGCGTTATCGTCATAAATGGGGATGTACCATTAGATTCGCCTTCATTTTGTAGATCATCTCTTTCATTTTGTCACTGGCTTGGCCGTTCTGGGGTCATGCATCGAGTAGAAATGCCCCGTAAATATGATATCAGCCTTCAGTGGGATAAAGGAGAAATTTACTTGGTTTTGTGAAGTCACTGATGAGCTCTTAATCTATAAAGGAAGTCTATCATAATTATTCCTAACTATGCCGGTTTCTGAATCGCGATGAGATACCAGGTGGATTCTACTTCCGTCCTTAATTCCTAAAGTATTGCTCATAGTCATCTGAAATCATAGAAATAGATTGTTTATATGAAGTTGACTAAAATAGAAATTGACACAAGGTCGCGTCACAGCAGGGGAACTAAGAACAAATGAAAAGCTAAGAATTACACATGTGACTCATTCTAACCCAATAATGCGGCCGTTGATAGGTGCATGTAAAATGGAAACGCGTGCGAGCTTTGTGCCACTATTGCGCATTGCATGAGGCTTTGCTTCTATTCTAGAAGTTTTATTGTTTTCAATTTTTATGTATGAAGCCCATGGTACTAGCCTATATGTTTAATGTGTGTGATCTTTCTCATGGTGGCCTATTCCATTTTTCCGAATCTGGTAAAACTCATAGTGATTTCTACTTGCTAAATGTCAAGCTGGTTGAATGTTATGACAATCTACTTGCGAGTACACAATTAAATTGATTTGTGCCGGGAAATTCCTTCAAAAATGACCATTTCAATGTATCTGTGAAATGATGTTCTACAGTTTAAAACAGCTTCAAATGTGACTATGAGGAACAAGGATAACTTTCGTAGGTGCCCAAAGAACTCAAGTGATTAGAAAAAGGCAAAAAGCGAATGCTTAGATGTTCCATTACTACTCAAATATTTCACAAGTAGCATTTACGCAACATTTGAAATTCTGCTATTGTTATCGAGATCTATGGCATAACAGATAATTGTGATGTGATTCAATGCATCATCATCAGGGCATTATCTCTCCCGCAGGATGAACCCCTCTGCACTGTCTGTCCACAAATCTCTGTCTCTGGCGGCACGGATCCAGTTGGGGTCCCACATATCGCACCAGCTCTTCACACTATTTGGTCTTTGGTCTTCCTCTTGGTCTTCTACTTTCTCTGGGACAGTTGCTCTCACAGTTCACCTGTTGTCTGTCCTTCTTGCTGTTGTCGGAGCATAAAGTATGCATATTACATAGAGTAACAACTCAGCATTAAATTAATTCCCAATGTGTTCAGTTTCGATTTTATTTAATGAACTCGAGCTGAGACCCAGTACCAAATGTGAAAACTGAGCAGTTTACAGTTTTGAAGAAATTACAACGGAATTGACTGATCATGATAGCAATACAGAAGGAATAATAGTATTTTACAAATCCTCCATGTCATGACAAATTATTAGAACTCGTTAGAAAATTCGATGGGCCATTATCATTTCAATACTCATTATCATGCGGTTCATGACATTTTCTTGATAATCTGCTCAATTTCCGCTAAATTAAGATGCCTGCTAATAGATGCTCATTCCTTTTGACATCGAATAAACTTCATACTACTTATATAGAAGTACCAAATTGCTTGCATTCAGCTTCTTGAAAGGGATGAAAAAATTTTCAGCCTGCAAGCGCGTATTCTTCGAAAAAGACTGAATAGTTTGATGTAAACATTTTCACTGCATGGTGACATAGTTTTCAGTCGACACTCTACCTACTCACGCTTCGGCGGAACTGTGATCAAGACCGAAAATATTTGACCACTCCAGTCAACCTAGTTCCTGTAAGTATGTGTCTCAGGCATATGTCTCCTACAATGGTCTTCAAAATTGTAGCCTAGCTTAGCTATTCGACTTCTACAGCACTTACAAAAATGGTGCCAAAATCAATATTTATGCCGCTATTTGAGAAGAAAAATTACGGTAAATGAAACTTCATTTATCAAAAACAACTTCTCATCCTTTGTAGAGTTGAAGTGTAATTCCAAGCTTCATTGGTTGATTCGTGATGTGTCTGGCATAAAGATTAATTTCATAAATGGTGTATACCTTAGAAAGCTAATATTCACATCATACTACTTATTATTAATAAATTATGAGCAATTGAAAATAAAATCGAGTGTTCAAAGAATACTGATCTTGTGCTTAAGCAGTCTATAAACATGTTTATCTCATTTTCTATGCAGTTATTAAATCTATGCAGTTTCGAATACTGCATGCCTACTATTACAGTATAACGAATAGTGACTGCGAGTAAACCTTGTCCCGAAATTGGACTTCAATTCACCATCTCCATTTTCAAAAAATGAGTCCAAAGGGCTTTGAAATCTGCGATAACAGATCCTGTGACTTGCTCACTGTGACATCTCAGAGGATTTTTCTATAATGACAAAACTGTACTGTTTAACAATACTTAACAATACTGCAATAGTAGGCATGCAGTATTCGAAACTGCATAGATTTAATAGCATTAGATGAAAGTGAGATAAACATGTTTATAGACTGCTTAAGCACAAGATCAGTATTCTTTGAACACTCGATTTTATTTTCAATTGCTCATAGTTTACTAATAATAAGTAGTATGATGTGAATATTAGCTTTCTAAGGTATACACTATTTATGAAATTAATCTTTATGCCAGACACATCACGAATCAACCAATGAAGCCTAGAAAGGACTCTACAAAGGATGAGAAGTTGTTTTTGATGAATGAAGTTTTATTTACCGTAATTTTTCTTCTCAAATAGCGGCATAAATATTGATTTTGGCACCATTTTTGTAAGTGCTGTAGAAGTCGAATAGCTAAGCTAGGTTACAATTTTGAAGACCATTGTAGGAGACATATGCCTGAGACATATACTTACAGGAACTAGCTTGACTGGAGGGGTCAAATATTTTCGGTCTTGATCACAGTTCCGCCGAAGCGTGTACTGTGTATTTACTCTATGCTTCAGAGACTCATATTTATACAATGCTGTACTCACATATAGCATAATTTTACAAATGTTGCAAAATTTAGACCTTCGAAGAAAAAGCATTTCAAAATCTGTTGCAAATTTGATCGTCCAGTGCGCCAAATCCAACAATTTTTGGTGGAAAGTTTTGAGATCCACAGCGAACACACGACAGGGAGCGAGTGAAAAACTAACTGGCCAAGTAATGAATGAGTACACTGAATTTGTTCTCTCTCTCCAACTGACTTTAAAGGCTTCAATTCATATTCGAATTCCATCCTATTGTAATTAGGAGCTATTAACGATGTTGAGGAGAATTCTTTGACATCCGTACTTCGTAGACGATCGCCATGAGAAATGAAGCGGAAAATTGAAGGGAAAACTTTGTCTGTACGCGTGGCTGAATGACGGGTCCGGCAATGATCTTTGTTCATCGCGCGATGGAGTGGACAAAGATTGATTGTGCGCACGCGAGTGGCAGACGCCAGCAATGCAACCATTGCATATCTTTGATCTTGCCGCGGTTTGCTGGATGGAACTGTTCACCGCGGCAGTTTTAGAGGTCATTACTAGTCTCGTGAGTATAACGACCCCGAAAAACTGAAGGAACTGACACTTCGAGGCTTTTCGTTTTAGTGCATCTTCGCACCAATAAAATTTAAACACTGAATTTGGAAGGAGTATTTGAACAAAGCGTGAATAAATCATGAGGGTTGAAGATCTATTGAGTGCAAGGGGCGAGAAATGCTGCCAGGAACATTCGAAATCATGGGCATGGATTCAAGGGGTTGACAGGTGTATGAGTTCCCTACAAAATTGCAAGAAGAGGCAATTACTTTCCTAATCAGCAGAATTCATCATCATTCCTACCACTTGTGAAATCCTTGATTCATCTGTAGTCAATCCACACATCGACCCGTACATTCATGGAGCTGCATACCATGACGTTGCACTGCATCAAATGTCGCATCGTAAATTAAGCGGATATGTAAACATCTTCTGCTCAAATATGTGAAAAAATAAATAGGAAAAAAGTGGGTACTTGTGGTTTATATCCCCCCGCCAGGTTTTCAAATTTGTCAAAAATCTGCAAAAATGAATCAGTCGTCACCAACTTCAGTAGACGTACTTAAGCGTGGCGTGAAGTGTGGGGATGTCAACAGCATGATCTGACTTCGTCTGTTCGACGGACTATTACCCTCACGAAAATTTTTCATGAGACCTCATGACATTTAATGCGGATCCATGAGATTTTTATGAGAACTCATGAGGTTATGATGAGTCTCATGATATTCTCATTAGAAAATATTTAACTCATGATGTTCTCATCATGCTTTGATGAGAATATCATGAGTGGTAATGATAACTTTCATGAGGATGATATCTCATGATGCGTTCATGGGAAAATCATGAGCATTCAGGAGGTTTTTGTGAAAATAAGTTTATAAGTAGTAAGGTATGCATGCTAGCCGCGAAAGGAAAGAGTCATAAGAAAGCTTATTCAATCGATAAGAATCTCCAAGTCTATTCTATAAAAGGTAAAATACAACAATATAGAATATATATCACAACAGACTGCAACAGCCTTCTCGAAATGATGCACATATGATTTGACTTTGCAATTAGATGTTGAATGCAACATGTTGAGAATACAGACATATACAATCACAATTGCATATATTATCGTGTGATAACAATAATGGTTGATTTTTGCCAATATTGAAATAGTGAAATAGTAATGTGGACATGGTGTGGGAATGCTCAGGGGCAACGTTGCAAGGCTAAGAAAGCCTCAACAACTAAATGCCAGAAAAATAAATTCAGAAGTATAAAAGAGCAACTATTAATTCATTAATGAGTTTTTATGAAACTCATGAAATTTGATGACTATTTTATGCGAAAACGTTCCAAATCCGCATGAAATTTCATAAGACGTATGAGAAAAAATCTCATGAAAAATCATGAGGAATTTTCGTGAGGATGGACTCGTGTGTGCATTGTTCTCTCTCCCTCTTCGTGTCACCCACTTGTATTTGAAATCTTCCCACGAACACTACCTAGCCACACATTTTGTAAAATAAAAATGTTTGTGTAAGGGATGTGGCCTGGTCATCATCCCTGGGAGAATGCAAGCCGGCTCGCGAAAGCTCGGACTTATACATATTTTTAGCACCTTATCTTTTCTTGGGGAGACGACACAAACGGAAGTGAAATTCACTAGGATCTGATCTATTTTGAGAGCTGAATACCCGGAGCCCCTCTGACTGATTTTAATATTCATCTTATCCAGTCTATCTCAAAATTACTGTACACCACAGTTGGCGCATGTGCTTTCCACTGATATCTTCAGCTTTTTTGCAACTTGGTCATCCTAAGCAGCAATTCAAATTTTGAATTCCACATTTTTCAAATTTTATTCTTATTAGTATCTGTTGGAAATTGATGGTAGATGGGTTTGATAAGCGATGCGCTTTGATACTACATGAAAACATCTAAAGCAATATAAGAAAATGTTTGATTGCATTGGGGCAGTTAACCCGTGTTGAATAAAGTATATATTTGAAATAAATGAAAAATTGAAATGCTCTTGTTGGTGTGCTTCGGACGGGCTGAACTCTATGACTGCATGACTGCTATGATTTGATGTGTGTTGTCTGATATCATGAACCTATGCATGTATCTTAGATTCGGTTCACCATTGACCTAGATGTTAAATTTATGAAACGAAGACAAGGTCAATAATGAAATGTATTGAATAGCTTTCCACTACGTCTTTGTCCATTCAATAAAACAACATGCCTCTAACAGAGCAACAAGAAAAGAAGCTTTTTCTTTTCTTTTTTCTTGTTGCTCTGTTAGAAGTAGTTGCGGTTTTATTGAATGGACAAAGACGTAGTGGAAAGCTATTCAATACATTTTATTACTGACCATGTCTTCGTTTTATAAATGTATCTTAGACCAGGGATGTCTATGAAGCATAGAAAGTGTCAACACTTTCTGTGTTTCACAGACATCCCTGCTTAGACCTTGTAGAATTTAAAGTACAAAGACTTCTAGCTTATAGTCTACATCACAATAAGAGGAAATCTGACAATTCGATCCGCCAATGTGTCACTAAAAAAGCGAACCTCTTACTTTCCATGAGGGGCAGGCACTGTGCTGCAAAATAACATGAGCACTCCCTCGTCATCAGAATGTCTTCGAACGTTCTGCTGTCAATCATTGCTAGTCTGCAAGTCATTGGGAGCAAGCATTGTTCCTGCCGCTATCCAGAAACCATTTGTAATTTAAATTCTGCAATGTCTAAGATACATGTATGGATTCATGATATCTGACAACACACATCAGATCATAGCAGTCACGCAATCATAGAGTTCAGTCCGTCCAAAGCACACCAACAAGAGCATAGAATTTTCCAAGTAAATATTTCACAGATACTATGCCAGTTACATTTGTAGCAGAAAATAGTCAATAATTACACTCCCACTGAAGAAATGCATCAAATATAATGCGAGGCTTGATAATATGTCAATTGTATACTTGTGACTCTCTATTCGTAGCATAAAGCTGACAGCAATACTAACAAATCTATTGTGAGTAGTGTTTGCATAATATTGATGTTATTCCTCGCACACATGCATTCGTTGATGAATGAACACATAAATTACAACTTCATTTATGCTTAGATCAAGATGCATGATATTGTAGGACTGACAATTCTAGATTTTCAAAATGTACTTTTGAATAGAGGTCATATATAGTTTTCTTTCATAGTCCAAGATCAGTGACAGTCTAAAAGTCACAGGATATCGCAGTTCCAGCTATTATAGCTTTTCTGCAATATCAAAAATGTGTAGAAAACCCAGAAAACCCAGAAGCAAGGTTGAGACCTCTTAAATTAATATTGTCTTCCTTTCTACTCGTTTACTAAAGTTGTGGCCTCCTCTAAACTTGTGGAAAACACTTACGCAAGCCACGAATCGAAATGTCACCACTAAATGCCACAAAATTCATCTAATCAGAATGATGCTTGGAGATCAATTAACCATTCAGAGATTGAACATTATTCTGAACTGGTCACAAAATTTCGTATCACTTGGAGTGGATGGTGAATTTGTAGTTTGTGTTGCTCACTTTTGTTGCCAAGTATCGTGTGTGGCGAGGCATACAGTGTAGATTTAGTCGCTAGGTAAATTACTCACCTAAATATTAAACAAGATATTCACTTATCAAATACGCTTGGTCCGCCTTAACGGGACTAATTTCGAAAGAAGTGGACCAAAGCTAACGTTAGGATGACGCAAAAGCTGAAGTTTCATAAGGGATATCATGGCTCTAACCTACAAGACGACTGATGGAACTATAGTTTAAGAATTGTCGCTTTGATTATGTTGGGTGACAATCCAAAAAAAATAAAAATAATAAGAAGATCGTGCGCGAAGTTTTGAAGGTAATGCCATTAGCTGTCGGACTATCTCAGTCAGTCTTCTTTGTGGAACTTGACATCTTCTACGCCTCTTTGCTGTGTGATCCGGTAGAAAGCAGTCACTGAAACTCCGCACAATTTGTCGTGTTTAATGTTGAACTGGCTGCTATTATGTCAGCAGATTGTGCCATTTCGTTAGCGTCACATGTTCCAATACTTCCTTTCTAGTCAAGAAGAAAAAGAGACGACCTGTCTAATTCTGTGACTGATGCACTGTCAGCCACTGAAAGCCGCTATCGCGTAAGTGCCGTTTTCATGACCACGTCTGTATATGACGTAATATTGTCTTTTATCAATACCGTATCGGATTTTCATGATGAAAACAGTTAACTCAATTTCTTACTATCATTAAATTTTCTGTCTGTCTCGGTTCTAGCCTCTCTAGATCCTTAACTGACCTCGATCAGAACGCAATCATTCCAGTTGAAATTTTGGCACGAAGAATACTGACAGGAGTGGTAGACAGTTCCTGTTGTCCTTCTGTTTGCCGAAGCGTATCGCAAATTAGTTAGCCTCACTAAGTCATTCAACAACAAGTTGTCTTATCATCTCGGGTTAAATTCGGGCTCTGTCAATCATTTTGTGGGATCGTTTGGAAATCGAGACAATTCCTGTGAATTTGTATTACGGAATTATCACAGTTGCCTTGAACACAACACTTCTCCTTTCTAGCAACATATCTTTCAGAACCGGTGTTGTGGCCTTGTGGTAGAGTGTTCGCTCTGCGTCCGGGAGACCTTGGTTCAAATCTTGGTCGGGTCACGCCTAGGACTTTTAAAAAATAGGAACTCTCTACATTCTTGCTAAATGTAGGAATGGAAGTTGATTGGATGTTGAATGTTGCCACAAAAGGAATGGATATTGAATGCTCCGTACCTAAAGTGCTTCATAATATGAATAAAGTTCATTCATTTATTTATCTATTTAAACAAGTTTCTGCAGGCAACGAGACCACAAATGAGACCTTCAAGAATGATGTACACCCATGGCTACTAATAATCTGCGCGTCTATCGAGTTCTATCCGGTTCCTCTTCATGTCAAAGAAAACACATGCAAATCCAATGATAGGGAGACTGAAGTTTCCTATGTTCTCTCTGATTAAGTGAAAAAGTATTAAATCTATAGCCATAATTGTTAGCATGGTATGTCTTCAAGTCATGAGCTAATGTGGCCATGTAGGTGCGTGTGGCTAAACACATTCAGATTTTGGAAGTCTCCTAATGTCTGACTGCAAAGACACTATTTTGGATATTCATGATAGGACATGATTTGAAGA
Source organism: Prostheceraeus crozeri (assembly GCA_907163375.1). NCBI lineage: Eukaryota > Metazoa > Platyhelminthes > Polycladida > Euryleptidae > Prostheceraeus > Prostheceraeus crozeri. The sequence goes on along the minus strand of CAJQUW010014075.1, from coordinate 148,496 downwards.
CATTCCAGGCCTGAAATTATGTCTCTGAACAAAGAAGTACTAAGTCAGAGAAAACACATGAAATCGCTTTTCTCAGTGTCTTCTTTGATGCTGTTTGACAAGAAAAAATCGGATTGAACTCAGTTCAATATTCGCGTGGATTCTCAGTAGACATTTAGAACAGGATTGCCTACTGCTACACATATTTGCACATCTTTCTGTAAAACTCTCATTTTCGATCTCCTGTCCTGCACAAACTCATGCCGTTGTAACAGTCTAAAGTTACTCCCTCCAGGCCAAAGTTACTACCTTTTATGACGCTGTTTTCTTTGTTTATTTCGATTTTTCTAATAAAGATCAGGGTTACTTTGTCAATCTAAGGCGGCCGGTTACGAATATCGAATCAGATTTCAGAAATAAGAAGTTACTAAGTCGGAATGCGAATTTAAAGTATAGCAGCTTGAATTCCTAGGTTAGTGGAACCTAAGGCTGCTTAAACACAACTTTTAGCAGCCTAATTTACTGACAATAATAGCTTCTCCGACACATAAAGCTATATTTTAACAAATTTTGTGTGGAAATCATACAGTACTGATGGAAATCTTTACAAATAAACCAAAAAATATTTTACTGGAGGAATAACTGGTTCTCCTAGGGGGAGTAACTTTAGCCCGGCACACCGGCGGCTGAATTATTCATTTAGTCTAAGTGGATGCCAAATATTTCTGTCCCCGACCGTAACTCGCTTGAACGGGATTCGAACACTGAACCGAATTCTAACTCTTGACTCTCTCGGCTGCAGCAGTTTGAGTCTGACCGGAATGGGACTCATAACTCTCCCGGATAACTAATCTTTCGGCCGCACTCAGGATTCGCAGTCAATTAACGCTGGACACACAGGAGACGATCGAGAGGACAATGTTGGCGACGAGTTGGACTTTACTTCTGTCATGTGTATGTCAATTGTTCAATTACTTAGCAATCAGAAATTGACATAGATTTGGGATAGACATCGCGATGGAATCCGGTTTTTTAAACATCTATCACTACATGGTTGCAATAGCATCCACATTTTATTCTTCGTCTGCGCTGTAACGTAAATTGTAGTTATTTCTACTTTATCTCTTTAGACAGTTATCGGAGGTCAGTACACAAATCCATTGTCGGATATTGCCGTTTGAGTGTCGGGAGGGTGGCAAGCATTTCATTTATCTCCAGTGAATTATTATCCTATAGAGAAGCAATTATTCGATTTAAATAATCCAACTTCAATCGGAGCTACATTTATTCTCGGCAACATCAGACGATAACCATGTCTCGCAATTGACTCCAACAATTGTGCAAAAAAAGGCATTCCCCTCAACGATTGAGTCGCTCACAGTGATTTATGGCGAACTTGGAGACCGTGCTATTGATGATGAGAAAGTATTTGGTCATTTCAGAATCTGCCTCCAACTTCCTTTCGATGTAAAGAGAGAGAGGACAAATTTTGAATACATTTCCTCAATTCTTGACAAAAAAGCTTTCTACTTTTTCCAGTCTTCCAGACGATTGGATCAACGACCCAATAACCAAGAAAATGAAAGATTCACTGACCCAATATTCAACAGAAATACTGAGTAAAGTTCCCTATTGCCGATTGCATCAGTGACTAGATGATCCAGTGGCCAAGAGAATCACTGACTTAGAGATTCAATAACCAAGAGGATCGCTGACTTGGTGATTCAATTAACTAATGAAGAAGCGGCTCACTGATGTCTCAATTACCGATTGAATCAGTGATAGACCAGAAATGACCCATAAACAAAGACGTCATCGGCTCAGTTACCCAATGATGAAGGTAATCGAGGTTTCAATTAAATAAACAGAAAAGAGTGGAAAGGAACATAAGGAAGTGAAAGTATGAAAGTATCATAAAGGTCACGTAGTGATGCAAAGACTGGATATTTAGTGGCTGCGTGATCCAATGTGCAACCAAATCAATGACTTGCTGACCCGATGAACAATTGAATCGGTGACTTACAATCCTGTTATATGATTGAATCAGTTGCGTGATGATCCAATGAACCATGGAATCAGTTGCGTGATGACACAAAGAACCAGCTAAGCAATTGTCTGATGACCCAGTGAACCATTGAATCAACTGCGTGATTATCCTATAAGCCATTCAATCAGAGCACCTCAGAGTCCATGTGAACCATTGCATCAGTTGCTTGACAACCCAATGAACCATTGAATCAGTGGCTTGATGACCTAATGAGTCACTGCACCAGACTCTCCTAGAGGCCACAATATTTAACAGCATTGAAGGTTTACTTCTCCAGATCTAGCCGCTACCAGTAATTTGGCAGACTTGAAGTCTGTGTCTTTCAATGATGTGAGTTTCTGGTCATTTCAGACTTGTCTCTTATTTCCTTTCGACGTATGAAGAGAGTTAGACAATTGTCGTCGGAGTGACCTGCAGAAAACTAAGAAACAATTCATCAACTCGTGCGACGAATAGCTTGTTGTTTCGCGTGATGCTTCACATTCTAAATCTCAGATTCCTCTCTTTCTGCGTCCTTTATTTGTCTGCTGAGAATGATGAGAAAGTTCTTCGTATTTGCCATCTGGAGGAGAATTTGCTGTTATAGACGACAATCATGGAATTGAATCCTCTATTGCATGATGGGATAATTAATGATATTAAAGACGTTCTATTGTATTTTACTGTTTTGACAAGTAGACGATCAGTCATAGGATTATTGAGTGCCTTCGAGTCCATTCAGTCAAAGATTCATTCGATTATAGAGTGACTGAGCCATAGAGTAAGTAGGCACTGTAAACCGTAGACCGAGAATTATCCTACAAAATTACTGACAAAATCAACCGACGATTGCTACCTCCAATATCCTACGATATCCGACGAATTTGTAGGTTCTCCACCGACATCGAAACAGATGCTTTGTATACAAATTAACTAAGCAAAAACTGTTGAATATCAATTGATTTTTTTCGATTAGTGATTGCTTGACTTTTGGGCAATTTGTATTATTGTGTGGCAAAACCATGATTTATTTTGATTTTTGACATAATTTAATTAGCTACCAACATTTTTGATAAAATTTAAGCTATAATTCACTGCTATTCATTCTGTCGCTTTTTGTCAGATATTGTAGGAGCTCAATGGCAATCATCCTACAAGAACTGACAATGACCGACAAAATAGATTTTGTAGGATAAATGTCTGTCAATTGTCAGTCAACGGTTTACAGTGGTACATAGCATATAGAGTACAGTGAAATTGCCTATTTTTGCGTAGATTGCTTTCCTGCGGTCCAAAAAATATTTGATGAATTTCTAGGGATCTACATTTTTGCAAATTATCCATGTGTTAATATACTGGCGACTTGGTACCTTTACATAAGTAGTATGAAACTTACTAGATATCAAAAGGAATGAATATCAGCGACCAGGCGGATTAGGAATTAGGCTGATCATCAAGGAAATTTCATGAACCGCATTAAAATGCAAGTCTTAAAGGAAAAGTTGAGATCTCATTGTGCCTCTTGGCTGAGATTTCAAGTTTTTTATTCACTTTTCATCGGTGTGATTTTATGATTCGTTAAATTTGTGTTTTATTTCCAGAACCTGAATAGCATTGTGGACCCATTTACATCTTTTAGAGATAATTATAATCATTGGCTTTGATCATGATATTTTGCTCTTTCAGTGGCAAGTAGGTTGTGATATGATCATGCTAAGGAAAGTACTCTTATTAATAAGGCTGGACAATAAAGTATAACGGCAACCCATCGAGTTGCTGATTTAACAAACATTACCTCTCCAAGGCTGTCATAACACGGAGGATTTGCAAAATGCTGTTATTCCTTCTGTATTGCTATCATGATCAGTCAATTCCGTGTTAAGTTCTTCAAAACTGCAAAAATTTGCTTATCTCACATTTGGTACTGGGTTTCAACTCGAGTTCATTTAATAAAATCGAAACTACATGCACATTGGGGATTTAATTAAGGCTGAGTTGCTACTGTAACTATAATATAATTAATCAATGGACTGAGCGCTTTATTCAAGCATTTATTGGATCACAGAGTCAGTGACTCAAATGTCTATTTGGAGACTGATGCCTTTATTCAAATCGTTTAGTAAATTTCTCAGTCATGTTCAAGCGCTTATTGGATTACTGGGCCATTGATTCACGCGTCTGTTTGGATGCTAGTCCATCATAAAAATTTTCATTCAAATCGCCCTTTATTATAAAAACGAAATTATGGTCCGAAGTTCGTGCTCCAAGGATGCACATAGTGAGCTTTCTATTATTGGTCATGTTAACGTGTGGCTTTAGCTTACATTGAGATCATGCATGTCGAATGATGCTTCCACTGAATTGAGATACTTAAGAATGAATCGGTTATTCGGCTAATAAAAAGTATACTTACCATATTTACTTAGACTAGTTCATCAGTGGTGGCCCATTTAGAAAATTAATAGGTTGATCGATTAACGGTTTCCATCCCTGGCCCCAGCGTCATTGCGGCTTAAATTCAAAGAGGAATATGCTGAACTGAATGCAATCTAACACGCAGTGATTCAATATAGGTGTCATATATACAGGCAACTTTGAAAAAGGAGCTGTGTCGATGTTGAGAGATGTGAACTAGGCCTGCTGATCATTCCTGACATTGGATAAAATGGCAGAAATTCAGGTCTGCTTCCATTTTTCAACTGAGGATGCAGCTCAATATTAAATTATTCCATTTACATGGTGTTGCACTATATTGTGTATAATTGTGTTCGGATAGGGAATTGACTTGGATGAGTCGAATGTGACATCATCTTTGCTGTTATACAAGAACTACATAGAATTCTATTTATATTAATGACGGTAGACCAACATTGCTTTATTCGCCATTTTCATGATGTCGTCCATAATTTTTAGAAAGTTGTGGAGTTCTAGTTGTAATGTTGTAAATCATTTCAAACCAGCATCACCGCTTTCCTCATCGCATGAAAATATTGATGAACGAAACAGATCATAAATAAACAAACGGCATTCTTTATACTTGGTCCAATCTTGATCTTTGTTCCATCTTTTTACATGCTAGATTTTATAGCAAACTATTTTGCTTGGACTAAAAGGCCGGTCGATTCAACTGGAAATGTATTTTTTTCAATTACAAATTCATATTCATGTAACCTACAACGATTTTATGGATATATTTAAAATGTATATTGAAGTATTTGTTCTTGACATGTCAGCTTTGACCTACTGTGAACTGCAGCCCACACCATTGCAGTGCAGTGCATGTTCATTGATTGTGAACGATTATTTATGATTATGCCCAATTAATAAAGTCTCGTTGATTAGAGTCCGGATCCGAAGCGCGCGAGCATAGCGCATGCGAACATTGCTTTTATTTATCATGCAAAACTGAACGGAGAGTGCATTTTTAACTGTGTGTCAACAATATTGACTATTTTAGCAGAAGGCAGGAGAAGCAACAGTGGCCCAGCAACGGGCCTGTCTGGGCCATGTCAGAAAATTCGCGCTTACACAATGTTGACTGTGTATGTTACTTAGTTAAATCTGGATTGCATTAAGAAGGAGCTATTTCGACGGTTTTACCCGCTAATCATTTCCTTCAATTAAAATGTTATGCCCTGAGATCATTTCGGTAGCCCAATTGTTGCGATGAAACTGTATGTCTCTGCGAATCCGTTAGCAGATGTTTCATTCATCATTTCATTGCCTAATCATTTTCTTCAAGACCTACTTTACAGTTTTCGTGTATACCGGTACCGCCGATAGCGAGGTTTACACTCACACTAATTATAATGTTTTAGATTGTGAAACGACTACGCAATTCCCTGGCTTGCGCTGTTTTCATCACGGATCTCCACAGGTTGTCTGAAGGAAGAGATTAACGAGACATTTCCGTATGACAAAGAGCCGACACACCCACAGTTGCGCAATCGGAGACTGTGTGTCCACGAGAGTGTTGTAAGTGTAGGAATGGCCCTCAAGCTGTTCGCACCTTTCATCCGTGATCAACCCTCCTGAGCGCTCTGATCCCCAGCTCAAACCTCCTCATTGGCTGTAAATTGCACGAATGAATCCAGTTGATACTGCCAGAGTTGCCGCAGACAAGTGACTCTCTTTTCCATGTTTCGTTTCAGATTGGATCTTCCCTGGCCATCCAGTGGAGAGAAGGCGAGGCTGCACAGATCGTCCCTTCTCGCTTCACACTTCGACTTCTCCTCCGCTTAGTGTGACCATCAGCGCTCCTGTGCTTCTTCGACATGCCTCTGTCTTCGTTTCTCTTCTTTCTCTTCCTCACATGGCAGTCTGCGCGAGCCAATAGTCCTGATTTTCAGTTTGAGATTCTCGAGAACTCGGAGATTGGGACGCGAGTTGGCAATCTTCTTACCACGTCAGACGGACGGCCCAGCCCTGTGACATTGAATAAGTTAGAAACTACGGTATCGCATATTAATCAGGCTTATTGTCAAGGCAAATTCAACGTAGACAAAACCACTGGCTACATCGTAGTGGGCCAGCGACCAGATCGTGAAAGTATGTGCGGTGCTCTCCCGAACTGTTGGTGCAATCTTCGTCTCATCCTCAAGGACGACACCATTGTGACCATTGACATCCGAATACTGGACGAGAATGACCATTCGCCAGCCTTCGCCGTGCCCGTGAAATCAATTACCATCAGCGAAACAGCGCCTAAGGGCTATGAGCATAGTCTGGACTTGGCAGAAGATCCAGATCTACCTCCGAACAGCGTTAGTCAATACTCACTTCACGACGCTTCTTCGACTTTCACTCTCTACCATAATCAGGAGGACTCTATTTTGAAACTTGTCCTCAAACATCGCCTCGATCATGAGAAAATATCGCGATATAATGCAACTCTTGATGCCTGCGATGCTGGCAGTCATCCGCGTCGTTGTGGAACTCAGCGACTTACCATATCTGTCAAAGACGAAAACGATAATGCTCCGGTGTTTGAGAAGGAGCGGTACGAAGTAGATGTGTTGGAAAATACCACGATGGGTACGCGTGTGGCCAAGTTGAGAGCCACCGACGCCGACGCCCGAGAGAACGGTCGGGTGACATACTCCGTGAGAGCCAGTCAGAAGCAAAAAATGGGGCGATGGTTCCAAGTCGACGAAACGACAGGAGATGTATACCTGAAAAACAAACTGAGCTTCCGCGATCAGGTAAGTTTTTATGAATTCAATAACGAAATTCTTTAACGTGACATGAAATATGTCCATTACATAGCAATAAGGGTCCGTTCTGTGCAACTTAACTCTCAGAACTTCTGCTAGTGTGGAACACAATTCAGGCTGTGAAGAGTGAGTGACATTTTTTAGAAATAGTGATTGCCTTTAAGGCTGGTACCCGTCAACTCGCCTACCAGATAGGCATGACATGCGTAGAGATTAATGTGCTCTTGGGTGACTTATCAGTTAAGCAAAACGATGGAATAACTATGGAATCCTCTGACACTCCTTAGAAATCAAATTGTATTTCACAAGTCGCTGAATATGCAGTAAAGTTGTTGCAAAGAAGCCTGTTTGATTTTTAGTGGGTTTAAACAGATGTTTATTTGCTCATACCTGCCCCTATCCAAAGCACGAAGCTATGCCACAGCAAGGGGTGGGCAGCCTTCGCCAAAATAGGGTTAGTAGCCTCTAGTGAGCGAAGTGCAGCCCTTAACAAACTGAGCTTTCCTGTCACCACAAACTGAACAGATTAAGACGAGCTTTGGACGAAATTGAGCGGACTGGTCAAGGACCATAAAATGCAGATTCTGTCCAGTTCAACCCTTCTTCCTGCCACATTCCATACTGGCCTAATCATTTCATCACTGAGAGTTGTAACCTGTCTGGCCATATGAACGGCTTGCGTCAGGAATTTTAGACGATCTCGATCACTTGAGCACTGTGACATGCATGACCTAATTATGCCATTGTTCAGACTATCTATGGTACTATTTGCTAATAAGCGGTCAACAATGATGAAAAAAGCGGTCATGAAATGGCTAAGGTAATTATAATAACAAGCTATGATTTGAAATGCCGTTAAGGACTGTTTGATGCTGGTACCCATAGAAATTAACAATACCATAGAAAGTCTACTATTATCTACCTGTATGCTGCTACCAGCAGCTAGGAAATTACAAATCAAAATTTGATAGTTAGAATAGAAATCTTGGAAATACGCCCACTTGGGAATATCATGTATTTATCCATAGACTTCTAAATCTCTCTGGACAGATAGGTTAGCAAAATTTGAAATCATTCTATACATGGTCAGGCCAACTACAATTACTGTACTCCATTACTAGCATCCTGTACGATTCATTCCAGCACAAAGATGCCTAACAAATGTGTCGCTGTTGGTTGTCATCCTAAGCGCAGCGAGAATGCAACATATCACCGCTTTCCTCTACAGAATAAAGAACTTTTGAATTTGAGGTTGAAACGTGTGAATAGGAAAGATTTTATTCTAACAAAACACTCCGTCTTGTGTTCCTATCACTGCAGCGAATCTGACTTCAGCACTACCAAGAAGGACACTAATAATTATCGAAAGCAAAGGATATAAGGAACATTGAAGAAGCACTGTCTAAAAGAAGGAGCAGTGCCATCAAAATTCCCCAATCTGCCAAGATACTTATCCACAGAAGTTCCAAAGCCACAATCCGGTATGGCCACTTCTTCCAAGCGTCATGAGCGTGACGTCTTGGCGATGGAAACACGTTCGGAGGGAGTGATAAAACATCTTGTTATGATGATTTACTGTCAAACATCTACAAAGAAACCACTGCATCTGGGTTTGTCATATTTGAAAACGATAATGGAATAAACATGACAATCATGAGTAAAACCCTTCCCTTCACTGTCATTGCATCATCGACGGTTGACAAATGTATGAATGTTCTTGTCTATCACAAGAAAAATCAATTCCACATAGTTCGTATTATCACATCATGCAGAAACAATCAAAAATTTCAATGATCTCCCAAGTTCTCAATCTGATGGCATTTGTAAAATCTCCGGATGATCAACCCTCTATAATGGATCATAAAGGTGCAGCAATTGAATGCTCGAATTCACACCTAGATAGTGGAATAGAAGATGATGCAAAGAACATGCGAATTGCTTTTCTGAAAGAGCAGTTGGAATTATCGTGTCACTCGAAATTTGGAAGACGCTATACCTGAATTGACTGTGATGTCTTATATCTTGTACGCATCAAGTTCATCGGCTTACCAACTCCTACTTGATCAGAGAGTTTTATGTCTTCCGTCGATTTTGACTCTACGCAAGATTGCAAGATGAACTGATTTAGACACTGGATTGGATAATACAGTATACTTGAAGATGCGAATATATAAGCTAGGTATTTTTGAAACCAATGTCTCTTTGATTATGGATGAAATTTACCTTGGAAAAAGAGCTGAATACAGTGGTGGTAAGATTTACGGATTAGTTATTATGTCAGTGGTGCTTGCTGTCGTTCACTCCTGAGATGCAAAAAGTGTAATTCTTGCCGTGAATGCACTGTAACAAATGATAAATTGGCCATGTTCGACATCGATGATTCCCTTGAAACTGCAAGGTTTTTAAATGATATTGATCGTGGGGGTCTTCTCTCACCAATGAAGCTGTGTTCCAATTATGTATTCTTTGTTGGAGGGTCTTCTACGAAATCAAACTGAACAGTGATCTTAGAAAAGAGTTCCTTGCTTTTAATAATCAAAGGTCGGTGTTCAGAGAATTGATAAGTATTATTGCTCTTGGTGACTTCTCTGAATACTTCTTTGGAAAATCTCATTGCACAAACGGACATGATCTGATATCCGAAATTTCAATGAGATTTTTCAATTGCATGTGCAAGAACTTTGTGGATGAAATCTCAGTTGCCTCTTCTGAGAAAGTTGTAAAAAGAAGGATTGCAAAGCTAACAAATAAAGTGAAAGCATGCTGAAAGCACATGACTTTTATGTGCGGTTTAGACATGTGGGACCCAATGTTGTAATCTGCTGGAAATACACAGACCTACTCTTAATGTCTAGAATAAACAATGACAGTCTAGGTCTACTTGTAAGATGCCATAACTCAGGATTGTTGGCCTGATCATGTATAAGTCTGATTTCAACCTATCTGTCCAGAGAAATTTAGAAGTCTATGATTTATCAATTGAACCTCTATAAAATTTTACCGATAACTCTGATACATCCATGGACGCCAAGATATATGAAGCACACAAAAGCTAGATATATTGTCTTCTAAATACATAGAGTTCTGGTCGGGAAGCTATTCCTCTTGAGGTCGCATAGATGTCTATTGCATCAATATGCACGAAGCAATGGACTTCTATATTATAGAATGCTATACAAGGTGTTTCAAAAGTAGGCTAACAGTAGAAATTGGCCTTGAAAAGCTATGTCTTAATGCTATAGATTAATAAGCTATGTCATAATAATCTTTTTCACGATGCCACAGATAGCTAATATGCCTTGTATTCGTAAGGGGCAAAAATTCAATACTCTTTGACATCGCGTAAATCATATTAAAATATCTCATGATCTCCAGTGTTTTCATGCCTACATATTTCACTACAACCCAATTTGAATCTATACCGATCATGAGAAGTCGAATAACTATCCAACATCTATCAAAAAAAAATTATTAGGAAACCATGTAAACAAGATAGTAGTTGTTTCAGTGTTACTGCGGAGAAGGAAGAACAGCTGACATTCGAATGTCCTCCGCGCCCCTCAGCCTGGTGCACGAAGACGCTGTCGTCAACACAAGACAGGGAGGCGAAGAAGGAAGAACAGCTGACATCCAAATGTCCTTCACCTTTGTTAATTCCAGCCTCCTCTTAGACCATCGTCAGAAGCTTCTGACGATGGCCTAGAGGAGGCTGAAATTAATAAAGGTATTAACATTAAAACAACTACCATTTTGTTTGCTTGGTTTCCTAACAAAAACTTTAACACTTTTCGTTAAAGTATATCAACAATTTTCCTGAAATTTCTATGTTAAAATTTGCAGCTACACCAACGAAAAGTGTCTGTTTGTACACTTTCCTTCATCCTCTGTCACTGAATGATAACTCATTTGAAAGATCATGATCTGTAGATGATTTCTATAATAACCAGTTCAACAAAATACCAATTTGTGTAACTTTTATGAGCAAAAATTCGAAAAAATGGAGTCAACACCTTAAATGTCACAATTTTACCACTGGAAATACATAGGATTTTGTTATCCTCTCTATTTCTGAAAAGCAAATGATCTGATCCGGCAGACGCGAAGTTTTGCAGTAGGTTAGAGGTGAACTATGCTATGTGAAAGTTTTATGTACTACCTCGTTCCCTGCACAACTTCACGCTAGCTCCCGGACTATCACGTGGTTTTGTGGTGATTGGTGAACTGAAGCAGATGTCTACAAGTTTGAAAATGAGTACCAAAAATTTAGATCGAGTTACTTATCTCTGAAAAGCATCTTGAATGATTCGCATATTTTGGCCCGGTTTCAAATCGTGCAAATTACGAAATACATGTACATCGCAAAATTCCGGATCCAAGTAGTTCGTTTATAATATTTACTGTAATGTATTTCAATCAATGAATGATTACTCTTTCCATGAGAAGCGATGAAAAGGATATCAATGGAAAGTTTGATCAAATTCATTCAGTTTTCATTCCTTCGAGTTGGGATCAGACCTTTGCCATGCTCCCCGACATGTATTTGAAAATTTCGAAGTAACCGTCGCCTCATTGTTAATAGATGCAGTCCTGATTCATGACAGAGTCCCTTTGTGGCCTCATCTCAGTCTGCAAGCGATGAACTTGAAATATTCAGATACTTAACTCACTGGTGAAGTGTAGAAGTTTTTGATTTCAAACTTCTGTAATCGAAATTCAACCGATTTGATTGCAAATGTACATTTGCAGAGAAAATTAGACAGCGTCATCCACCTATATGAATAAAAAGGATTTGCTTTAAGTATTACACTCTTTCTGGTTCTTGCTAGATGGCCCTCACTTTACAATATAGTCATTTGTTTACATATATCTTTATGTTGCATGTATGCATATTTAAGTGGTCAAAATTCATTCGACAGTTATACTAAAAGCCCAGCCTTATTTCTTCTATTCGCATAGTGCAACGTGTGACTAAAATTATTGAGACTTTGAACATGACAGAAGATGAAATAACATATTTATGGTCTAAAATTCGATGCGTCACAGTAAAGTGGCCTTCCAGCAATTATCTGACAAAAATTTGAGTCTCTCCAATTGACATATAACTTGATTATAGCTGATTATCATAGATATGTAAACGTGCATGCAATGAGGCGTTACAAACTGTCATTATTGGAAATTGCATCGAATATCTTGACCAGGTTTTACACCCAAACACAGATTTTGTCTGGAGAAACACTTCTTAAGGTATTGATGAATTATAAACTCCATATGGTAATGAAACTCTTTCCCATTCGACTACTTTAGGCAGGGATGCCATGCGCACCCCGTGATTCCGCTGAACCTTGCATAGGTCGACAACAATTGGCTGCTAATCTAATTTCCCGGCCACACTCCCCTGACCCGATGTAAGCGAGCTCGTACTTTCTTCACTAGGGTCCGAGAATCAAGGGTGTTGGTGTCTTTTATTGACTTAATAGCTGCCTTTCTCTTTAGATGCTCTTTAGAACAGTTAGCATTAAATATATCAGCTGTTGCTTCCACATGTCTCAGATGTATCAGGACGCGACACGAAATGAGTTTGTTACGATGTCAATGCATAATAATGCAATACATCATATCTGCTAAATGCACATGTCTTAAGAAGTTAGCTTTATCATTCAAATTGTGCTTTTGACTACGCAGAAATAAACTCAGTGTTTGGTTTCATCATGTATTTAGACTGACTGGCTGCCATCGTGCCAATTATATCAAGAAAATTTTATTTGTCACACATTTTGAAATTAGGCTGTCAAAACTAACCAAATAAGTTAGACTATGAACTCTTTGCAGAGAAACAATGGGCAATCATTTGTTATTCACAGTGGGAGATATGTGCAAATTTACATGCGGTTGTCCGAGGATTTCATTGATAACAAATGTTTATTCATGGGAAAAGTACAAAAATTTTAGTCCTGCCGTGTAGTCACACTACATTGTACATACACACGATTCTCGTTGTATCAGAGGCAGCATACGATCCCTAGACAAGAAAATAATTGGACGTATAGCGTTGATCTATAATGTTTGAAGTGATATGACAGGCTTTCACGTAACATACTTCACTTTAATAATGAAAAATTCTCAGCAATTAAATTTTTTCATACCAGAAATCCATCGATAAACAGTTTGTCTGGAAAAGTTAGATCAGACATCGTTGAACACACAATATAATGCTTGCGACTGTGGATGAAGAAAACAAGTGGATAAATGTATCAATTTTCAATTTAATTGCTATTTGTGTATAGCATGTAGGTCTTGTTATGTACACGAAGATAGTAATTACAACATTACTTTTATCTTAGAAATCTCGACGTCTTTTTCTAATGCTCTAAGTCAGCGATTTTTTAAAAGCATCAACTGCACGTGCGGCTTAGCGCAACATGAGCACTAAAATTTGATAGCAATTAAGTTATCCGATCATCTTCATCTTGTGCTGCTGCATTTGTTCATAGAAATGTATCATCAATCCTTGCAAAACACGGAGGCGAGGTAGAAGGTTTTATAAGAACAGATTTGATGTGATACAAATCTTTACAATCAAGCGACGCCGTACATAAAGTCGACATGTACTCGATTGCTGCACTTTGCTGCGGTTTTCCGAATGTGTTTTTTTAATCAAGGGTTTCCAAGTTTCTGATGAAGAATATCAGAAAATCAGAGAGAAAGAGAGTGAGTGAGTGAGAGAGAGAGAGAAAAAGAGAGAGAGAGGGAGAGAAAAAGAGAGAGGGAGAGAAAAAGAGTGAGAGAGAGAGAAAAAGAGAGAGAGAGGGAGAGAAAAAGAGTGAGAGAGGGAGAGAAAAAGAGTGAGAAAGAGAGAGAGAGAGTGAGAGAGAGAGAGAGAAAGAGAGAGAGAGAGGGAGAGAAAAAGAGTGAGAAAGAGAGAGAGTGAGAGAGAGAGAAAGAGAGAGGGAGAGAGGGAGAGAGAGAAAGAGTGAGAGGTAGCGAGAAAGAGAGAGAGAGAGAAAGAGTGAGAGAAAGAGAGTGAGAGTGTGAGAGAGAGAAAGAGAGAGTGAGAGAGAGATCGACAGACGAAAATAAAACCCTTTGAATTTTGAAAGAGAGAGACAGGGTGTGAATGAAATCTTCGCCTTGTGAGCGCAAGACCACTCTATTCCTCTAACGGAATCAATTGCGTGCCCCGTGGTAATAGTAGTAGTAGTGTTTATTGACAACAGAATGGTAATCATACAGACAGTTAGCATTTACAGTTTTACACAAGTACAAATATTCGAGATATGCATTTAGATGAAGACAAAAAGTAAATGTAAAAGTAAGTCTCACAAAGAATTTGCTAAGCGAATCATGTATGGGATGAAAGACATGTATCTCACAGAAGTGCGTGTCAACTCGGAGTGGAATTTCGTAGTCCTCGGCATGCGGTTAGGTATTAAACCATGTAGGAGATGCTCAGGTTTGTCTGCAATTTCCAGAAAGAGTTTCAAGCTCTGAGTCTGTCGACGAGCGGTAACTATATCCGCAGTGCAATTGCAGGATGCATCAATATTGTCAAACATGATCAGTTTGTGCGCCCTTTTATTAACAGCTGACAAAACATCGGCAAGCCGGTCACTAATGCCAACGAAGGAGGGCGAAGCATATTCGAAAAGAGATCGAATATAAGCGGAATAAATTAGATGCAGTTCCGTGTGGTGGACAAACGGCTTGAGACTCCGTAAAACATGAAGCCGGGAAGATGCTCGTTTCTTTAAATTTAACATATGAGTTTTAAAAGACAGATCCTCATCTAAGGTCACACCAAGAATGCTCAATTTGTGGACTAATTCGTAGTCAGATGGAAGAATTAGATGAGAAATATCAGTACGACGTCGTGGACTTAACATAATCTTGGACTTGCTGTTGTTAATGGCCAGCTTGTTCGAGATGCACCAATTATTCATGTTTGCTAGTTCAGTATGAAGCAATTCCAAGGGGATGCACTTCTCAAAATCGGAATAATCAAAAAGACGTCATCAGCGTACTTTACCATGGATGTTTCCTGACATGCAGTTTCGAGATCTCCCACGAATGAATTAAAAATGAAGGGACCCAACTTAGAGCCTTGGATAACACCAGAGGTGACGGCGTAAGGTTTGCTGAGTACACCATTGATCCGAACCATGTTGCGTCGACTTACAAGGAAGCTATGAAGCCAGGTGATAAAATTAGGAGGATACTTTAAGTGGCTGAATTTCTCGATCAGAGTCTCATGGCAAACAGAATCGAATGCCTTCGAAATGTCGATATTGACAATAGCTACTCCCAATGTGCGAAGATCGTCAAAAACACGTGTTGCGGAATTATGAATGCTGATAATAGCAGTGGTTGTAGAAGAACCTTCACGGAAGCCATGTTGAAGAGGACCATAGTCGCGCAGGAAGCATTTGCGCATACTGTAGAGTACTTCCTGTTCAATCACACAGGATAACACTGGAAGAATAGTGATACCTCGAAGTGAGCTTGCGGCAATTGTCTTATCTTTAGGGATGGGAACAGTAATACCGCACTTCAAAACATCAGGAAATGTACACTTTTCGATTGAGTTGTTGACAATTATAGCGACATATTTTGATATTATATCAGCCAGTGCAATGTAAACAGTGTTTGGGATCATGTCTAGGCATTTAGCTGTGCCGGGTTTTAAGCCATTTAAGAAATCGAAGATACGATTTTCAGATACGTTGAAAAGCCAGCTGCAATCATTGGATTCATTAGAACACGATTGTAAATCTTCCTTTTCAACTTTCGGAGATGAATGACAATTCATAAAGTTGATGCGGATGTCGTCGAGTAACGAAGAGATATCATCATACTTATCAATCAGCTTTTGAATCCCACGCCTTTGCTCAAGTTTCCCATTAACGTGACTTGTCAGCTTCCATAGACCTTTAGTTGTTTTCTTCATTTTGTTAGCCCAAATTTGCTTGGCTTTGTAGACTTCACTTTTAACTTTAGCCTTCAGATCGATGTACTTTTCCCAGTCACACTGTCGGTAAGCATCCCATTTCAAATTGATCAGATGCTTAGTTAACGGGGTCATCCATTGCTTATCGGAATCATTCATGCAAACATAGTTGATTGGAATACATCTAGTTATTAGAAGATTTATAGATGATAGAAAATATTCACATTGAAGGTTAACATCTTGAATTCCGCAAAAATAAGCATCGTTGTATTCAAAAAACTGTTGACACTCATTACGAAGATGACATATGTGTGAATGACGGAAATCATATACAGGTACAATGCGACCAGTCGATTTTGATAAATGTTTATTACTGGGATTAATGGTGAGCATCCGATGGTCGGCATTGCAAATAGGCGCGTCATATATTACATCATCAGGAGAGTATTCGGACAAAAGTACTTCAGAGATAAGAGCAAGGTCAAGAATATTAGATCCTCTTGTAGGCTTCGTTATAATGTTGACAAGATTTAAATCGTCAGCAAGAGAAGCCCAGTCGAAAGAATTAAAATCGCCAACCATCATAACATTAAAATGAATATTCACTGAGAGAAAATTGTCAACAAACGATACAAGAAAGTCGTGAATAAGATGGTAATCGAGTGACTTAAGATTAGGGGGAATGTAGCACAAATGATCAGCAAATTCCTTGATGGAATTGTAATTATTGAACATTCAATGGTATCAGGGATCGATGAGGCGGCATTTATAACCTGAAACCCGATATTTGAGCGGATAAAGATAGCTGTACCTCCTCCTTTTCTTAAGAGGCGGTCACTGCGAACATGATCGTAATTTCGAAGAGAAATGATGGAATCAGGCACATCTTGAGAAAGCCAGGTTTCTGTGATACATATAAGAGAAGGTGCCTTAATGTCAACCATCAATTTCAGTTCATCAATCTTTGAAATAATAGATTGTGCATTAAATGACAATATATCTGGATAGTCAACACTACTGCTACTCAATGGTAAAATCTTCAGTGAAAATTCTGATTGCGCTGATTTCTGTCGTTCGTGTCCGTACTGGCCCGTTTTACAATGCGTCCCCTGAAAATTACAACATCCTCTCCGGAATTACGCCTGAAATTCAGCTCCTCACGCAGTTGCTTATTGAGTTGTTGTTGCATTGGAGTAAGATCCCTTTGCAGAAAGACATTTTTGTAATCTTCATTGTGCTTCAACTTTGTCGAATTTCGGAGTATTGCATTCCTATCGAGCAAAGTTTTACAAGTAATACGCACCGTTCTTGTATTATTTATCGACTTGCCGATTCGAATTGGGTTTTGGAAATCAATACTAGCTAAATTGATCGATCGCAATAAATTTCGAATTTCACGGGAGTCATGAGCCTGTCTTTCAGATAAACTGCCATTACGCTCAGGAATTCCTCTTATTATAATGTTGCTCTGTCTAGCTGTGCGCATTTCAATCTCATCTGAGATTTCAGAAAATAGATGTTAGTTCTAGAAACCAAAAATGTATATTTTTGATTGAGCTCTTCATACTTAGAGAGCAAATCGGCATGTCCATCAGTCAATGAGGAGATTTTGTCTACAAGAGGTTTCAAGCTATCAGAAACACATTTCTCAATTGTAGCAGTAACAGCTTCCAATGATAGTGGCCGAACATTGCTTCGATTATCTATCTGAGAACAGTCAGAAGGCTTTGATTTCAGGTGAACAATAGCATCTAAAAGATCTTGCTTAGATATATTGTTCTTCTTTGTCCTCAATTCATCAATGGACATCAAAAGCACTTTATCAACAGAGCCCATGACGAAGACTAACGATATGACGATGAAGAAGAGCAATCAATGCACACACAAACGAATGCCAAATTGCGTAGTTCTGACGTCACAACCGATCGATAATGACAAGAATCGAAGATAGGGGTTGCTTTAATCTTATGCAAGTAATCAGCTGACAATTGATAGACCAGCTGACAGTCACAGCTGGGAGTAACAAAAGCGAAAATGAATTTTCAATTGAGATTATCGAACGAAGAGCGGATAATGACGGAACTTTGGACGCACACACAATCGGCAGGAACTATACACAGACGATATGATAGCGGAGATCACGTGATGCAAAGGGCACTGTAAACACAATACAGGCAGCAAAATTTCCAACCAATCAGGCAAAAATTGTATTAAGGACCACCCAAAACGAAGCCAAAACACCACACGACGAATATACTCCGAAAGCGTACACAAAGGCACAGAATAGTCGAAAAAACAGACTCAGAGGAACCAAAATAGTGGCAAAAATGACAAAGATAACGTTGGCTGCAAACTGATCACGAGAGAGCGCTAGACATCCAACCACCGTCTTTGCATGTCGTGTTGCATGTGTACTACATAATACGCACTCTACCATGCGTTGCTGTGAATAATGCGTGCTCTCCGGTGCGAGGTGGTGAATAACATGTCTCTGCGATGCGGTGAATGATACGTGTTCTGTGACGCGATGCGGTCAATAATGCGTGCTCTCCCGTGCGAGGTGGTGAATAACATGTCTCTGCGATGCGATGAATGATACGTGTTCTGTTACGCGATGCGGTGAATAACATGTCTCTGCGATGCGATGAATGATACGTGTTCTGTGACGCGATGCGGTCAATAATGCGTGCTCTCCGGTGCGAGGTGGTGAATAACATGTTCTCTGCGATGCGGTGAATGATACGTGTTCTGTTACGCGATGCGGTGAATAATGCGTGCTCTCCGGTGCGAGGTGGTGAATAACATGTGCTGTACGATGCGGTGAATGGTACATGCTCTGCGATTCGATATGTTGAATTATGCGTGCTCTGTATTGCTGTAATGTGTCTCAAAATCCTCCGCACTCAGATTTGAAAATGCACAATATCAATAGATGTAGAAATCTCCACATTTCCTCTCTCTGCTGATTTTTTCAATTAGGTCCTACAATAAGTATGTCACCTGAATGTTTTTACAATGTTACAGCACCGGTTTAGTGAAACAACGGTTAAGCCATTGCGATGGAATCCCACGATGATGTTAAAAATACGCATTGATTAAAACTCTGACAGATGCAAAAGTGATTAAAGTACATAGCTCCTTGCTCGCTCTCTGGCTTTGGTTATAAATTTGTGATGGATTGACTCAACTCAATGCAGTTGGAGAGGAAGCTATCAACGGAAGCGTTTATGAAGGAGCACCAAGACTCACGATGTCACTTTTATCGATAAACAGATTTTTAAATTTTTGAACAGCTCAACTGTGTTATAAATTAGGGACATCTTTTTGTCTATCCATGCAGGGAAGTCAGCTATGCCATTAGCGGATAGAACAGCGCTCAATCTGCGTGTGGATAGTCTAACTGAGATGATGGCTAGCGTGACACGATGGGAAATATCGGCATGAAAATGGAAAAAGCAGAGAAACTCCATCCGCTTCTGACCTCGAAACGGGACTCGAACGTTGAACATTCCTCCACTCACGAATGAGGCTTTTTACTCGAAATGTTGTGAACAATTACCTGAGATGCGCTACTGTTAAGCCATTATCGTGGCGAGGAATCAGATGCTTATGTCCAAAGTAGCTCCATTTTCTAATCCAAAAGAGCTGCTGAGACAAATTCCATGTAGGTTTTTCCACGTATTGATGAATACCTTTATCCACGAGTAGGAATCGCAAAGGGATGAAAATGAAGCGAATCAACGAGCAGAATATTGTATTACTTTTCCTTTTTTATGGTTTCTAAGTTTTCTTTGAATGGTTCTCTCTCGACGTTTTCCAGACTAATGATTGAAGGGGTTGTCTGCATCAACGAGTTTGTATAGAAATGCACCTCTCAGGAGATTATTTGAAGTGTACCTTCTCTGTACAACTCTAAAATCAAACCGGAACGAAATGGCGTCACATCATAAATTCACGCATCAATATATGTTATTATTTAATGAAATAAATGAATATATATCTGATTGATCTATAGAGGAAAATGAAACTCTCTCCGTATACTCGGTTTCAAAAGCTACTTGTGAGTGATACTGATGGATCAAAGCAAATGATATCACATTAAAAGTATTTGCTTTGATATAGCCTGCATGATGACTAATAAAATGGCCTTGAAATCGAGACTACAGTTTACTAAAAAAATTGTTGACATCCAAAATTGTTCCTATGTGCAAGCTAACAGGATATATCCAGTTCTTGAATGAGAGCAATGCTAAAGTCAAAAATTCAAAAAATCTCATGTTGTATAAAATCCAACATTTCAAGGTAGACCAATCGTCAGTATTTATAAGTATGGATGCATTTTTTGTCAGTAAACCATTTTGGTAGAAACATAGTTCCGATTTCAATTTTTATACTGCAGCATTTTGTCTCCATATCGGTTAGCATATGTGAAGAAAGATACAACTGGTCACAAAACATCGGTCCGGTTGGGTGTGAAGATGGGTCAATTGCGGTTTTTATGCAACCAGGATGAGTTCCGATCTGTCCTATTTCTAGCGTTCTTCTGTGCCTGATCTGCACTGCTGTTTTAACTTGCGGCCTCTACGAAGCACTTTCCAATGTAGTCTGCATGCATAGACATATAAAACTGGTGTAATCAGGTCGGTAAAAATGCAGAGAAATGTCACAGATAAAGGTTATGAAGCACGAGGCGAGTTAAACTCAATCGGTGATCGGCAGTTAGTTCATTGCGTCAACAGCAGCATGTCTCATTAATAATCGAGGCTAACGATTCGGTTTGAGTCTGGTCGCTTATTGTCAGCTTCGATCCGATGATTTTCTAACTATATGCGTAACCACACCCACTTGTGAACAGATCGGACCCGCTAATAGTCAGATTAGACCTGCTGAAGTCAGGCTAGTATTCACTGTTGTCTGTTTATAGATCGGTTCATCTCGGCGCTTTCAAAAACTGAAACATTCAAGTCACGCGGCGTATAAGAAGTTCTAAATATCTTTCTTTCCTCTCCAAATCTGATGATTTAAACAAAACGAATATCTGAAAGGCTACTCAAATGACGTATGGCAGTCGCCTACTTCGTTTTGATAGCGCAGAATTTAAGGCGGAAATTCAATTTGAAGATTAGAATGAAAAGTTGTTAAGGATCGGATGAGTTACAATAGTTCTGAATTGGGACGAAAGGTCGGAGTAAATGGTTTCTCATCCACGCGGCTCACGTCCGCAAACTTTCGAGTTGGAGAGCGGCCAGGGGTCATTGACAGGTCAATAGCGACTCTGATGGGCAAATATTGACTCAACGTTATAACTTAATTATCCCCATTGTTCATCACCGCTCTTCTGACTTGACACCCGTTTGTAAACATAGTTTCAGATATAAGTCGCTTTCCTCTCTTATTTCTCTGCAATATGGTTCATCATACGAGCCGCTTTGATAACGGGCAAGAGAGATAGGGAGAGAGGAGAGAGAAAGACGGAAGCTTCGCGCACTGTGGCCCTTATTGAAAACTGCGCAAGCTTAAGGAGACTCCGGAGTCTTCATCAGTCCTAGAAATTTCAGAGAGAGAGAGAGTAAGTGAGTGAGTGAGTGAGTGAGCGAGTGGATGAGTGAGTGAGTGAGTGAGTGAGTGAGTGAGTGAGTGAGTGAGTGAGTGAGTGAGTGAGCGAGTGGGTGAGTGAGTGAGTGAGCGAGTGGGTGAGTGAGTGAGCGAGTGTGTGAGTGAGTGAGTGAGCGAGTGGGTGAGTGAATGAGTTAGTCAGTGAGTGGGTAAGTGAGTGAGTGAGCGAGTGAGTGAGTGAGTGAATGAGTAAGTCAGTGAGTGGGTAAGTGAGTGAGTGAGTGAGCGAGTGAGTGAGTGAGTGAGCGAGTGAGTGAGTGAGTGAATGAGTAAGTCAGTGAGTGGGTATGTGAGTGAGTGAGCGGCTGAGCGAGTGGGTGAGTGAGTGAGTGAATGAGTAAGTCAGTGAGTGGGTAGGTGAGTGAGTGAGCGAGTGAGTGAGTGAGTGGCTGAGCGAGTGGGTGAGTGAGTGAGTGAGTGAGTGAGTGAGTGAGTGAGTGAGTGAGCGGCTGAGCGAGTGGGTGAGTGAGTGAATGAGTAAGTCAGTGAATGAGTAAGTCAGTGAGTGAGTGGGTGAGTGAGCGAGTGAGTGAGTGGGTAGCTGAGCGAGTGGGTGAGTGAGTGAGTGAGCGAGTGAGTAAGTCAGTGAGTGGGTAGGTGAGAGAGTGAGCGAGTGAGTGAGTGAGCGGCTGAGCGAGTGGGTGAGTGAGTGAATGAGTAAGTCAGTGAATGAGTAAGTCAGTGAGTGAGTGGGTGAGTGAGTGAGTGGGTAGCTGAGCGAGTGGGTGAGTGAGTGAGTGAGCGAGTGAGTGAGTGAGCGAGTGTTCGAGTGAATGATCCAATGAGTGAGTAAGTGAGTTAGTGAGTGAGCGAGTGGTGGGTGAGTAAGTGAGTTAGTGAGTGAGCGAGTGGGTGAGTAAGTGAGTTAGCGAGTGAGCGAGAGAGTGGGTGAGTGAGTGAGTGAGCGAGTGAGTGAGTGAGCGAGTGAGTGAGTGAGCGGCTGAGCGAGTGGGTGAGTGAATGAGTAAGTCAGTGAGTGGGTAGGTGAGTGAGTGAGTGAGTGAGCGTGTGTGTGAAAGAGTGTGTGAGTGAGTGAGTGAGCGAGTGGGTGAGTGAGTGAGTGAGCGAGTGGGTGAGTGAGTGAGCGAGTGTGTGAGTGAGTAAGTGAGCGAGTGGGTGAGTGAGTGAATGAGTTAGTCAGTGAGTGGGTATGTGAGTGAGTGAGTGAGCGAGTGAGTGAGCGGCTGAGCGAGTGGGTGAGTGAGTGAGTGAATGAGTAAGTCAGTGAGTGGGTAAGTGAGTGAGTGAGTGAATGAGTAAGTCAGTGAGTGGGTAGGTGAGTGAGTGAGCGGCTGAGCGAGTGGGTGAGTGAGTGAGTGAATGAGTAAGTCAGTGAGTGAGCGAGTGAGTGAGTGAGTGGCTGAGCGAGTGGGTGAGTGAGTGAGTGAATGAGTAAGTCAGTGAGTGGGTAGGTGAGTGAGTGAGCGGCTGAGCGAGTGGGTGAGTGAGTGAATGAGTAAGTCAGTGAGTGGGTAGGTGAGAGAGTGAGCGAGTGAGTGAGTGAGCGGCTGAGCGAGTGGGTGAGTGAGTGAGTGAGTGAGCGGCTGAATGAGTAAGTCAGTGAATGAGTAAGTCAGTGAGTGAGTGGGTGAGTGAGCGAGTGAGTGAGTGGGTAGCTGAGCGAGTGGGTGAGTGAGTGAGTGAGCGAGTGAGTGAGTGAGCAAGTCAGTGAGTGGGCGAGTGGGTGAGCGGCTGAGCGAGTGGGTGAGTGAATGAGTGAGTGAGTGAGCGTGTGTGTGAAAGAGTGAGTGAGTGAGTGAGTGAGTGAGCGTGTGTGTGAAAGAGTGAGTGAGCGAGTGAGTGAGTGAGCGGCTGAGCGAGTGGGTGAGTGAATGAGTAAGTCAGTGAGTGGGTAGGTGAGTGAGTGAGTGAGTGAGCGTGTGTGTGAAAGAGTGTGTGAGTGAGTGAGTGAGCGAGTGGGTGAGTGAGTGAATGAGTAAGTCAGTCAGTGAGTGAGTGAGCGGCTGAGCGAGTGAGTGAGTGAGTGAGTGATCGGCTGAGCGAGTGGGTGAGTGATTGAGTGAGCAAGTCAGTGAGTGGGTAGGTGAGTGAGTGAGTGAGCGAGTGGGTGAGTGAGTGGGTGAGTGAGTGAGCAAGTCATTGAGTGGGTAGGTGAGTGAGTGAGTGTGTGTGTGTGAGAGAGAGAATGAGTGAGATAGAAAGACGGAGAGGATACCTTGAGTCAACGAAAAGATATGTAACAGAGTATGAGACAAAAACTGGTCTTTAAGTAGCTAGAAAGCAATAATTCTTCGATAATGCACTGTTTCTCTGCTTAATGAGCTACAGGTGAATAGTCGAGAACATTGTCGATGTTTCTGAAGATTGACAGTTCGCACATGTGTCGACATCTTTCCAAATTCCCATGCACTTTGCATGATTCTCAGGATATGGCGAAGATGGAAGGGCACCGACTCATGGAAGTTGCTTATTTAATAACTGCTGGACCGGAGATTCCAATGGGAAGAGGTTTGTCCGCGGAAACGTCTGCAATCATTCGTCGCATGTTAATCGTCTATTATTTTTCTCCGCCCTTTAACTGAGAGGAGTTCCTCCCACATATGATAGAACAGAAATCATTGAAATGCGCTCCTAAAAAGCAATGGCAACTTCCATGTTGCTTGAGAGTTTCATCATGCAGCAATACATTATTGGCAAATCGATTACCATGTCTGATGAGATTGTCCACATACCTTCCGATCTGATTAGATTTTTGATAGAGGGGATCTTCAATGCATTTGTCAAGTCCATTGCTGTGCGACAATACGTTAAACACGACTCATTCGACAAACCCTTTTTTGATTGCTCACAATGACTTCCTGCCAAGAATCTTTCATAGAAAAACTCTTTAACTTGTTACCATGAATATCTGTAGAATTAGATAATTTCCTTTTGCTATGCTGCAACATCAGTGACTGTTTATTGACATATTCTTTTACAATGCCTACTTACAGTCATAATTACAGTCATTGTCTCACCCCGAGATGGAAGCAGACGGGAGCGGCGGTCCTCCAAAATCGTTCCCGCCTCCAAAAACATTATTTCTGGGTACACCGATGAGCACAGACTGGAGAGATGCTTCCTTGCTGCAACTCGCAAGAGTGGGAATCTGTCAGTAGGTGTTCCACGGTCTTCACTCTATCATTAGAATTACGTCACTTCTCACTTCGTCATTGGCTTTGCGTTGTTGAATATTGTAACTCAATTGTACGAAAGTTTAAAGCATGAGAATGTATTTAGTACTTGGCAATTCGTAAAATAATAGGTATATTTGCCCATGCAATTTCTAGAGAAGACAGTATTTAGAAATACTCAGAAGAAAATATCAATAGGTTCGGCCGGTTCGGTTCGGACGAACCTTGAAAATCGAGGTTCGGTGCACCTCTAATCACTTTGATAAAATAACTAAGCAATGATGGCATGTAGATCGCTGCCTGACCGAGCTGCTGAAATTACCATCAGTAAACAGCTGATGTCTATGGTATTCCCACTAACTAAGTGAAATGTCGGATTTCTATGGTTGAGATAATTGCTTTAGAGCTAAAACGGACATCACATTAAGCTGAAAAGCATTGAATTGTAACTTATAAAGTCTTCTTTGGCTTAGGATTTTGCTTCATTTGCAGGTATAGGCGTTAGAATTTAAATAGAAAAATTTTTGACACTGAGTTGCATCCTCCGTTGGAAAATAGAAGCAGAGCGGAATCTCGTCCAATACTCTGAAATCATCAACAGGCCTAGTTCACATCTCTCCGCATTAAGACAGATTCATAGTTCAGCATGCTGCCACACCCGGTGCGAATTTGAGTTCCGCAATTAATTTTCTAATTAATTTCTGTGAGAGTTAAATAAATGCTAGTTTTAGCCAAGCTATTTACTGTACTGTATTGATTTAATTTTTGTCGTACGAGTATAAGCATGCATGTCATGTGAATTTCAATGCTTGCGAGTATTTTGTTTATTGACAATGACGTTTAACACTGTGTTGTCGTAAATAATTCATGCCTGTATCAACTGATTGTCGAGTTTTGATGATTCCTATCATACATTTCCGAATGCCCTTTTACTTTTGATTTTTGTGTTTTTACCGAATCTATGGAAATATTTTCTAGCTGTTAATTTGAACATAAGAAAGATCAGTGAACATGAGGAATTTCATTTGACTAATTATCACTTCTGGCACTAGAACGCATCATCTGAAATTCCTTCATTTTCATCTCAGAAGTATTGATGCAAAATATCACTTCCCATTCAGTACATACCTTTGAGGCCAGCAGCTACTCTTCCAGCCCATTGAGAAATGCCTGACATGACCCCTTATCGGCAATATTCAGCCCCGAGGACCGGCCCGAGTGCCCCCTTATCGACAATATTCAGACCAATGACCGGTCCGTAGGCCCTTTATCGGCAAAATTCAGCCCCGAGGACCGCCCTGAAACCCCCTTATCGGCAATATGAAGCCCCCAGGACCGGCCTGTGGGCTCTTTATCGTCAACATTCAGATAAACACTATTCATTTTTGTCTCTTGCATCGTTGCATGTAAAAGATTGGTCGGCCTGGCTGTGGAGTACACGACCAGGGGAAAGCCCCTTTTTGTCTAATAGAAGCTGAGCCGGCTAGCAAGCAAATCTAGTCACTGGCAGCAATAGCCACCTGAATTTTGACCTCCTTTCCGCCGGGTTTATTCTCGTTGGCTCTTCACATTGCTCGATTCCTATAAATTAATCCCGGTAGCAGCGCCTCGTTGAGCTGATATTGAGCAGAGCTGAGAATGAGTCGGATATGAAGTGCTTGATCAACATCAGCTCCTCGCATCTTACATGTGTCTCATATGAGGCGATTCCAACCTTATCGCAACGGATATGAAGACGGTCAAGGAGCAGGGTTCCAACGTCTCAATCAAGCTGAATTGTACGTCGGAGGAAAAACCGAGATAAGGTTTAAGTGGCTACACAGGGACGATTGAGAGATTACCTCGTATTAAGGAGGCAAAGATTGGTCGGACAGGAAGCGTTTCTGTCGCCACAAGTCTCGTAATTCTTACTAATCACTATCCTCTGTCCAACATAAATGTTGCCACGGCAGAGCTATTATTATCGAGATAATCTCTACTCATTAACGACTGTACAATTGAGCTCCTCACCAGCTGCCGCATCAAGTATTCATGAGTTATGCAAGCTATGTCGTCAGATCAACACGGTGATTCCTCCGGGAAGTGCAAATGAACTTTTGAAGAAGAAAGAATAGGAGATCAAGGTCAGAAAACACTGACATCTCAGCTGTCACTCATTTAGGCTTTAATTCTCGGTCATGGAAGAGTTCTTCCATCTGCACTTCTCTTATGTCTCAAAACTTTTTTATTTCTCTCTTTTCTTTCGTCTTCTTCGTGTTGGATTATTCCTACTATTAGTAGTCTTGCAGAAGCTCCTGCCGACAGCGAGGACGCGGAGAGAGTTTGTAGCGCAATGCAATGATGATAGATCAATACAGTAAGTCATCGAGCTTCCAACAATTCAATTATGAACACAGGCATTTCAGAATTGAAAGAAGATTCGTCAGATGCCTGGTCTCGTTCGTCTTGCACGCTGTTTCTATGCCAATGGCGTGCGGTGCCACTCACCGATAAGCATGCGATGCGCAGAATCGGATTTTTTAAACGCCCATGTGCTCAAAGTTAATACATCGTCTTTGCACATTGTATCATTTATCATATTCGATATCAGAAATGGCGTTAACTTAATTTCTAAGATCTTGAACATTTTCATTACTCTGTTGGCTGCTGTTAAAATTATGTAAAAGCTATTTGTTCTAATGAATCTCTTTTACTTCAGAGCGTGAATATGTGGAATTATCTAAAAATAAGGTCCATCCTTCTCGACTTTTTGACGAAGTCATCGATGACATCATGTTAAGAACCTCTTTGCCTAATTTGTAGGTTGCACGTAAAGTTTTCTCATTTGATTTCTCAATTGAACTTGAGTTTCACACAACCACGGAAAAATTGTCGTTGGCCTATCGACGAATATACGCCTTTCCGTCTTTCGACACTTCACTGTTCATCTGAAGTTTAGGCATCGGCCGCCCAGCTTCAACAACAATTTTTTGGCAAATGTTCTGACAAAGAATGCTCTTTTTATCATATCAGTAGCAATGTCAAAGATTCTACATTCAAGACTCACATTTGTTCTCATCATCAACAACATGAAGATGGATGACCAATATCACAAACACATCGGATCGGCACATACACTGTATGCATGCAGTCAGTCTGATGAGGTCTGGTCTATCACTACAATTTTCCCTAAAGTGAGGGATGCGATAACTTCTCCGAATGCAGCCATGATTTCATTTCTCAGGCTTTTGTATAGGAACTTCGCGAGAAGGCAGCGTGCACAGACTGCGAGTCAGTCAATGCAAATAGATAGCACCAGTGAATGCGGCGATGCCTCACCTTTGTCACCTTCAAAGCTCTTTAAGATGTGATTCCCCTAAATAAAATGGTTTTCCATTAGATTTTATGCGAGATTCAGAGTCCAAATTACTATCAGTCCCGGGAAAGACAAAACTGGCTAGCTTACAAATTTTCAGCAAGGCATTCGCAGCATGCATCGCTTCCATTGACCGCACGCCACTGTTCTATCCTGGCGTAATACAATAATTTTACTTCTGGTTTAAATTTTCGACATTTAGTCGCAACATTTAGAATATCAGTAACAATTAAGTTGTTCTCTAAATTTGATAAAGGAGCGGAGAATGAAAACTTTGTTCGGCTGATGTTGAGCGATTCCAATGCCCAAGTATTTACATGTGCGCCGGTCGATATGGTCATGAAAGTTTTGCTGCTGATCATGAAGTGCTTTGCTGCTAAGTCGCTGAGAAAGCTTTCTTCAAGCGGCCGTGAAACTTGCTATGCCAGGACATCAAATTCTTTGGAGCACCTATACATATTTGTTCAGAAATATTTGATGAGTCTTCCAATTAGGGATTTTTATTGATGACATTTATCGGGTATTTGCAGAAGCGTGTAAAAATGCAAAATAATATTGCAGTATCAAGAATCTTTTTGTATGTTGATTTTTGATGAATGACCCACAAGGGCCAGAGTGGGTATCGGTCCAGGACCTATAGACGGCAGCCGGCAGTCGACAGTAAATTTTAAATGTTAGATTTAATGTTAATTCTACATTTTAAAGCATCGGTCATGGAAATAACTGAGTGCGCTTTACCGTTGCATGAATCAGTCTTCTCACAATTTGAAGCAAGTTGAATCAATTTTATCTCTGAATACTTCAATTCTACCTCAGTCTACTGCTAAAGGTTTCATTGTAGTGCAGTCTATTCTTTGCTTATAACAAAAATTCAACACAAATTCATCAAATCTTTGGATTCAAATACAACTTATTACGACTCAATCAGCGAGAAATGCATATTTGTGAACATAGTCGATATAATGTTGAATATCTTATATGCTCAAATGTATCAATGTCGGGTGCAGCGGGCTGAATTAAGCAGGCATGTGCCTGAATACTCATGATCAAACGAGATGAGTCTGACAAGCCCTTGCTTATGTTTCAATAATGCGAAAAATATCAGTTTTCTCTCCCGAGTAATTTTAATGCCACTAAATAATTACGAATAAAAAATCTACACACAGCCGACGTTTCGGGTCCAGACCCTTTCTCAAGGCAAGTCAGCAAAGCAAAAATAAGGCTTGCTTATGTTGCAGTCGACACATTCGAATCCGTCGTATTTTCCGCAGCACCGTGCAGTCACCTCAGTGTGAAGCTAAATGAAAATACGGACTTGGCATTCAAATCCTGTTTTTTATCCTCAACTATTCTTTTTATCTACATCTCCATCATTCCTCCTTCTCTGCTGAAGCATTCCATCTAAAGATTTGACTGACAAGGAAGTAGAACTCAATTTGGAGAGTAGTTCATATCCTTTGGCATGCAGTACAATTGTCTGCAGTCTCATTAGTATGAGGAGTTTGATGAACGGGATGAAAACGAATGCAGGAGCGGCCACGGCAGAGGTCAGAAGGTGGAGAAGGATGAAACGTGCCGCCAGGCGTGAGTCAAACTCTCCGTGAAACAGCTCAAATCACGACCACGGTGTTGAGTCACATCGAAAGCTGGCGCAGATGATTCAGCGGGTTGCAGTACATGTGTTTCTGTCTCTACGGCTTCCTGCGGCTGTCATGTTATCTGATGCCCATCTCCCAGCGTTCCAACTTCCTTCACTCAGATTCATTACGAACACTACTTTCCTTCCGTCCGTCTTATCTACCCTGCAATCCTTTTCGGCGTGTCCGTAACGTTCCTCTACTATCTCATCTCGTTAGACCTGCAGTCCTACGAGGTTACAAACCCAATGAGGTCAGTGTGAATATCTAATGACAAATTCAAATCTGTCGCAGGGACATAGATATGAAAGTTTATAAACAATTCTTGAAGATTTGACTTCTGAAAATCATCAACTTATCAATACGGATGCGTCTGAATCGACAGTAGGCGCTCAGCCAAGAACGCCGTTTCCAAACAAGGTCGGGATATCCAATACCACAGGAATACAATTATATTAAATGAGCTGCAAAGTGCAAAGTAATCTTGAAAACAAGTTACAAGACGATAGAGCTGCAAATTTGCTCTGCGGGGGGGGGGGCTGGAAGAGTTGCTGTCACAGTTCTAAACCGACGGTACAGGCCTCCCCATAAAGGTGAATATTCAAAATTTCATGTTATTTTATACCAAGAATGCAATTAAGTTAACTAAATCACAAAGTGCAAGATCTTTTTGAAAGAAAATTACAATATTACAAATTACAGAGCCACGTTACTCCAAGGGTGGAAGAATCCAGTCAGTCTAAACCCGACGTTACAGGCCTCTACTTACACGGCATTTTCTCGCCTTGATCTTTAAATTCACAATTTAAACACTTTTTTAACACACTTAAATTTGGTCTTCGTGTGTGACGGGTGTGTGCTCAAATTCCCCCCACCCAATTTCCCACCCATTCAATGGTAATTTTATGCAAATGCAATCAGTTCTAGTAATTTCTCTTGTACTTGTTAATGTTTCCACGACTGGTCTCCACAAATTGCGGAACTATCAAAACTAATGGAGAAGACAGCAATAAATAATGAAAATTTTCAAGATAATTTCCACTTAGAAGTGCAGTGCATATGACAGAAATTGATCAAAACTAAAAAATACAAAGCATACAGCAAATTGAATACCGTTCAAAAATACTCAATCATTTGTAAAATGAGAAGTAATCGACAATGCGCAAAGCAATCAACAAATTACAGAACAATCAGTTAATTATGCGCCGGATAGTCAATGAATACTTAGAATAGCTATTCAATAGAATTATAAGTAATTACAAGGAATTGTACAGAATAAATATTCCATGTTATGTTAGGGCAAATAACCTCTATAACAGCAGTGACACTTCTGCAGGCGGAGTGACTCGAACCGTGGACCTCTTGCACTTCCACATCGAGGTGCGGCCCTTTAACAAACTGAGCTATTCTACCACCATTACCCTAGCGTGCTGATCACATTGCTTTGAGGTCAACTTGATATGTTTCTGCATTAAACACCAGAGTGTTTGTATTTCATTTGACAGCGTTGTCGCTTCATGACAATCGTTTCTACCATATCTCATTTTCGAATTTAATCAAGAACATACCAAATCGAATATGCGGTGAGGATTTCAAGAGAATTCTCTGCGTTTCTCTCATCATCGTGTTGTGTTCATAGCGGTACGTTAAACCGACAGGTATTTACTTACTTTAGAACTCATTAGCGTAGAGGATTTTCACGGATCTGTAGAATTCTCAAATATTTGCTGCGTCCAAAGAATCCTGTCGGAAAAAATGAAATCTGCCAAAGAGACATGTTGACGAAAGCCAAATATTTTCTATTCATTTTTACATTGTTTGAATTGATTGTTAAATATGGCAAATAAAAACATGTATCTTCGACACAGTTTGAAATAGCGGGCGATGTTCATTAGAGCACATTTGAAGATTCTGGTAACCAGAAAACAGTATGGGAAGTTTACGAACGGCAACTTTCCCCCGAACGCAACTCCTCTGACCAGAGTTCGGATGGTTATCTTCATGAAAACTATGTCAGCGGTCATTTTCCAGGGTGGTTCGGGTTGTTATTCAGATAAATTCCACGTGAGGGGTTTTTCAGGGTTTTTCTCTTGGTTCAATCGCGCTTATAGCGCCGGATGGGTTTTGACCAACCCTGATGGTGGTGGCATTATTTGTGAGCGCACTGGTATGACATTGTGGCGATGGATAGACCGCACGGTTTCATCCCATGACCTCCAACCTAGTACCACATGGCATGGCTAAAAGCCATGGAGAGTACCTGAGAAAACACAACTAAGAGAAAATAAACGTTCAACCTGCACATTGCTACACATCAACAAAATGCAACATGTCAATCATACATTCCAATGCAGTAATGAAATAGACTTGACGGAGCGAAGGGACATGGGCGCAGCAATGCAATCTGTCATGGAAAATATGTCTTTAGCAGGGATTTTTCTTCTTGGCTTAAATACTTCAATTAACATTTTTGCCACTAAAACACTTGCACTATGCAGAATTTGATGAATTTTGCCCTTTGAGCAATGATGTGCTCAGCAATATCATTGTCAAATATTTTGTTAAATCCTTGCCTTCAAGAAGCGCCATGTTCCTAAAACTGGTAGACCACTGGGAATATACAGTAATGACAATTTTTTGATACCATTGACTCAGTAAACTATAAACAAAGAGGGTTCTAGAATGGTTTCAGCAATTCCTCACCAAAGCGCTAATGACAAAAATATCCCGACGAAGTATTTCGATGCATAACTGCTTGTCGTCTTGAAGAAACCCTTCAAACGGTTCAAGATCCCCTTTTATCTCTAACAGATAGTTAAACCGATTACCAATATTAGAATGTTCTAATGAATTACAAAATATCTTTTGAATTGATATAGAATGGTAATAGACATGAAATGAGTGGTCATATAGAGATCTAATTGCTAGCATCTAGCACGCATCTAATTAGATATCTTGATTTCGTTATTTATTATAAAATGTGAGCGCGCTCTATGCTGGGAACAATATAGAGTGACTATACCTTGATATTCAATAACAGATGATACAACTACTCCATCCCTCCTTCATTCACATATGCAGCACTCGACATTGCCTGGTGCTGTATTTTGGAATGTTTTCGAACAGTGCAGTACACATTCAAGTGCTCTTGTCATTATTTTCAAATTTCCTGTAACACTATTCTTTTCCCATCTCCTTGTCTAGACGACAAAGGAATTTTTCCCTCACATCTGCCATTCTGTTCAATTACAACTTACTTTATCAGATCAGTCTTTCAATCTGACTCACACAGCAGTAACCGGCATTTGTCACCTCCTTCCATCCGTTGGGACAGTGCGATTCGGAGATGGTTAGATTATCTCTTCACCTATTCCAAACTGGTTTCACAGAATATCATTGTTAGTCATCATTACACTTGTTCGTGCAACCCGATAACCTTCATCTTGAACTGCTGGGCGAAATTGACAGTTGACGCCCAATATTGCTCACAGGGCTAGGAGGAGCTGAGTATTAATAATGCACACTTAACGTTAGGTGTAGGAACAAATTTGCCCTTCTCCCAAGAGTTTCATACTATCTTAAATATTTAAGGGAACGGGATGCTCTTTTGGCCTGGGAATTCTGTAACGAACAGATTGAGAGGAACTCGGCAGTGATGAAATCAGAGGTTGACGAATCAAGATATCGTCTGATTTGCATCGAATTTAGAAAACAGTCAGAGTTCTTCTACATAACAGAAGCAGACGGAAAAGTATGTGACTCGATGTTTAATGGTCTCATGTGACATTATCAGCTGATGCAAACTGACGAGCCTTCGCTTTTAGTCCGGCAGCCAGAGCGAGTTTCTGAAGGGAACGAGGCCGAAAATGAGACTTTCACAGATTGATGTACATCCTATGCCTACTACGAATCAGCACGTCTGCCTAGTCCTAGTGAGTTCCTTTTCTTGTCAGACAGGATCAAAGAAAAACATATGTAAATCCAATGGAACGCACATTGTAGTTTTTGGTGAAAATGAAATTTTCTATGTTTTCTCTGATTAAACGAAAAGTACTAAGCCCATAGTCATAATTTTTGACATGGAATGTCTTCAGGTAATTTCCTATTACGAGCATGTGCTATTATTATGCCTCTGATCGGCAATGTATGTGAGAATGTGGTTGAATGTGGATAAAGTTGCTAAAAAGGTTTGTGTTTGCCGACATTAAGAGGCTCGCGAAATCGAAGTATGTCTAGCTTTATAGACAAGGGGTGCATGAACATGAAAGGAAATGACCTGAAGACATTCCATGCCAAAAATTATGACTATGGGCTTTCGTACTTTTCGTCTAATCAGAGAAAACAAAGAAAATTTCATTTTTACCAAAAACTGCAAACTGCGTCCTATTGGATTTACATATGTTTTTCTTTGATCCTGTCTGACAAGAAGAGGAACTCACTAGAACTCGGCAGACGCGTGAATTCGCAGTGGGAATAGGGTGCTCATCATTCTGTGAAAGTCTCATTTTCGGCCTCGTTCCCTGCAGAAACTCGTCCTGACTGCCGGACTATTTCTTCACGGACGATGTTTCGCGGCTCTGTGTGAACAGCCGCGGGTTTGTTAGGATCCTGGACGCGTGAGGATGCACTGTACCAGGCAGCGTCCGGTGTGAATGGACCTGTAGCATACTTCACTTACCACTTCAATGAAAATGACATTGTAATAAACAGAAGTCTTAGATTCTGAATAAAGCAGGAAATCGCATAATCAAGGTGAAATGCTTGAAATAATGCATCAATCAAGGACTAGCTTTATTGTAACAAGAATATAATTAAATAGACCAGCACTAAATATGAAAGGCCTTTGCTTTCCATGAACAGCTGAATCAAGAATTGACATGGTAGCTGAGAGCAACTTCTATCTTTTCTGAGTATGTTCGAGTTGTTCTACATTTATGTATGATATTTCTAAATGATGAATCCGCACTTGTTGTGTCTGGTCATAATTTTTTCCTCTATTTTTTCTTTCTACAATAATTTCTATAATTTTCTAGTTTTTATCTTTGCATTATAATCGAAAGTTGTGTGATGTGATCACAGATGGAAGACAATGGTCCTTAACATCATCTGCCATTGCCTGGGTGCATTTGACGCTTCATCCCAGCATCAGCGAATACACTGAAAGAAATTGATTCAGCACGGTAGAGACCAAGAGTGATCATTTATCACCGTTGCATGGAAGTGCAATCGTCAAACTTAGCCATTCATTTTAAGCAGCTTTTCAAGTGAAAGTTCTGGGTTTTGATTCAATCTGTTCTCGTGATGAATTTGTTGCATAGAAATACTACATGCATTTGCACAGGGAACTTCTCATAATCTCCTTCAACCATTAGGTGGTTTTAATGTTTGTCACACTTGAAATTGTAGTATACGTTTAGGGGGACAGTGATTCCTTCCCCTCGCGACTACGCTTGGTCATTGCCACATCAATCTTCCAGAAATGTCATACCAAGACAGCAAACAATACAATTTGTCTCTAAAAATTAGACCATCATGGTCTGCTGGCCAGCAGATTAATGCCATTGCATGCACTGATATGTCCAGTGGGATTTAAATCATACCCACAGACATCCGACCTCCTATGATAATGAATGAATAGAACGGACATGGATATTGAAAGCAATATTGCGTCGCGGACATTTGTTGTCATGACAACGGTATCTAAACGATGACGGCTTTCAATGGCTGAC
Source organism: Prostheceraeus crozeri (assembly GCA_907163375.1). Lineage (NCBI taxonomy): Eukaryota > Metazoa > Platyhelminthes > Polycladida > Euryleptidae > Prostheceraeus > Prostheceraeus crozeri. The sequence goes on along the minus strand of CAJQUW010014075.1, from coordinate 112,866 downwards.
AATGGTTAAGTACCGATTGTTTTTCGGTGTACTTTGGAAATATTCACGGTTATTATGACTTCATATATAAAAATATTTTGATAAAATAGCTTATAATAAATCGTCCTACGACGAGAATCTTCTAAAACTGTTGCATATTTTAGTAATTTGGTTCTTCTGAAGATCTAGCAACACTAACCGAGATCGGTGCTTAAGTGGGCGGCTGAAGTGCTCATCAACAAGCTGCTGTTGTCCATTATAATTTCACTAACTGAAATAAACAAAGCAAAACGTTGGATTTGCTACACCGACCGCAATGAAAGTTTCATACACTTTTCCTGACTGTTGAGAAGAAACTATTCCTCTATCTGCTCAAGGTGATGTGGAGATATGCCGCAACTTTCCATAGACGAGCGAAACAGTAAAAATTCCGTTTTTCAGGAGATCAGTGACATGTGATCTAATTTCACTGTAGCGTCCAGTCTCCAACAGCGACATTTCCCTTTAGTTGATGGAACAAGTTCATCGCACGGAAATCATGCCTTTCACCACGACCTCGGAGATACGGATTAATTCCACGCATCTCCGGTGGTCAGCTCTGATATCATCATCTATATCAATTCATCTAATTTGAAGATTGATAAATAATATTTTCCATTTTCGCTGTTTATATTTTCATCACAACTCATCTTCATTCCTTTCTTGTTGTTCACTGAAACTTTGTCTTTTGGCGCTGTGTAATTTGTACTTGATTTTTCCACCAACTTGTTAGAGAGATGGTGTGACCTTGTGAAGGGCTTGGCTTGAGATGAAGAGAGTATGGGAGATGACAGCTGCGTGTGGGAAGCTGATACACGAAGCCTACGGACATGAAATCACTGACACAGCAGGAGTAATGAATGTATAATGACGGCAGACCTTCACCCGTGTAATATTCTAACCCTTCAACAAGCCATGGAAAGTGCTTCACCGTTCTTCATTACGGCTCCGTTTCGTCTGTTTATTATCAAGGTCAGAAAACGGCAGTGAAGGATGGAGCGAAGTGGCGATGACGTAACTGCGCTAACTACAAGTACTTGTTCATCAGATGTCGACAGGAATGTTTCTTAATAGGAATTTCGACATCACATGCACCCTCTCAACGTCCGTCAAATCTCTCATTTTTGTACGACATTCGTGGGGCTGGACAGATGTCTATTTTCTTGGAGGTGTAGCGTTTGAGAGGTAGAGCTGCTCGTCATTTCTTTCCAATGCTTCTTATGGTTGTAGTTTGATTTGAACCTTTACCTCCTGATTGTTAGTGCATGTCTTTAACCACTGAGCCACGGGATCATTCACTCGCTCAGAGCGATTTTGTTATGTGATTCCTTGGCTCATATGGCGATGATGCTCTGCAGTCAGATGCCAGACCTCATTAATGCCACAGAAGGAATACTAAATTATATGTATGATAAGATACAGAATGCTAATATCAAGGGAAGTCGGTGTACATCGTTCGTTGGAGCAAACAATTTCTTGATCACACTTAGGGATTCCAAAATCGCGGAATTGAGTTGGTGAATGCTGTCAGAGGCCGTACATGCACATGGCATCCCGGGATGTGGGATCTGCTGAGACGCGGGATTGCTGAAATTCGATTTACCGGGATTGACAGGACTTAAAGTACAAATATGCATCTCATTCAATTTCACATTATTGGTGTAAAAGTGTTTCCACTTTTATGTGCCAAAGATTGTTTCGCATGCACCTAAACAACAGAGTGCTCTAGATTGGAAGAAATAGCGATATGGATTGGATGAAGCGATACAAAATTTCGTCTTTTCAGTAAAAGCACATTCTGATGAAAAACGATATTAAGACAACTGGCTTTTTTCCTGCTCAGAGTTCAACAATGGATTAGCTAGTATTTCAACTCATATTAAATATGTAATATCTTGACACCTTTAAGACATAACATTGTAAAGAAAATGATAGGGAAATACATAAGACGCAATTCGCATCGATTCTTTTCTCGTCGACTAATCCTTTTAGAGGCGCTAATCGTCAAAGAAATCTTCAATGTCTGCTGGAGAGAGTCCTTTTTCATCTGCGATATGAGTACACTGTCAAATTTGTCTCTTGGTAGCAACATGTATTTGCATTTGATTTTAGAGTTGGGAGACGTTTTCTGGCATATCGCAGAAGTTCTTTATCATCAAATCTTGCTCATCTTATCATTGCTTGTCACATTTCCTTAGTTTAAAGATCTTTTTGATAAGAACTCCCTTTAGAATGTTTCGTTTTTATTGGAGATGTCTTCCTTTGATTAAAGTTTCGCTATCAGACATGTTGACTTTGTGCTCGAGGGTATTATTGCATACAGGAACGTTTGGATTCCTGTCTAGTGTAGTTTTCATCAAAATTTCCTCTAGGTCATAAAAGGACACAAAACTAGGTAATTCAACAAATTGGCTGGAAAGAGCAATCATTTCCAATCATTTAGTCATACATTGCAATAGCCTATAGCATCTTAACTATGGACTGGACAAAATGTCTATCATTCGGCAGCAAATGGAAATTACCATACAGTCGACTTTAAGTAAACAGATTAAATGTGTTCTTCTAATTGCACATAATGTATAATATTCATTCTCAACAATGCTACAATTAAATTAATGCAATACTTGTATTCTATTTGTAATACTCTGCGTAATGCAAAGCATATAGTCATGTGCCTTTTGGATGCGAAGTGACAAATGAACATCAAACCTTCAATTATAAGTTTATAATATATTGTCTTGGCTATTTTTCATGTCTTGAATGTAGTTGGAAAGAGCCAATATTGAAAGATGGTGGTTTTATTTTCTTTATGCTATTTCTTACAATTAATTGCAGTTAACATCCGCTAACTATCTTCACGTAAAAAGGAAGGAAATATGGGGTATAAAATTTAAAATTCACGCCGACGTCTATGTCATAATAACATAACACTGAATACAAAAGGGGGAAGGGCTATGGAACAGGTAGTATTGGGTTACATAGTACCAATAGCATCTTAATGATGACCTGACTAGATATGAAAACAAAGGACATAGAAATCGATTAGTAATACAAAGGCTTGAGTTATAAGTACATGCATATATCATACAAGTATAAAATAGAAAGCTATAAAACGATTGGAAGAAGGCAAGAGGTGTGAATTAGAAATTTGATACTGTTATAATGGAACACATTGTCATGTTTCATCATTTTTACATAATGGAAAAGAAGTTTAATCAAAAAGAAAATCTAATATGATATGCTTCACGAACTGAATATCTAAATACATCAAAGTCAGGTCATCATTAAGATGCTATTGGCACTATGTAACCCAATACTACCTGTTTCATACCCCTTCCCCCTTTTGTATTCAGTGTTATGTTATTATGACATAGACTTTGGTGTGAATTTTAAATTTATACTAGACCATATTTCCCTCCTTTTTACCTGAAGATAGTTAACGGATGTTAACTGACATTAATTGTAAGAAATAGCATAAAGAAAATAAAACCACCATCTTTCAATATTGGCTCTTTCCAACTACATTCAAAACACTTCAATTATAAGATTGAGTATTGGATACTTCTGTTCTTTCTAAAATTCGAATTAGAGCGAACAAAGTCTTAGAGGGAATCAAGAATGATTTAGAGTACTGTTGCGTGCCAAATTGTCACCAACAGCAGCAAGTCGCGAGTGATACTTGAAAGTGGCCTACCAGGAGGTTGGAAAGCCATCAAAAGTGGCCCATGTAATCAGCAACTTAACCCACGCTTGACGAATTACATCGTCACAATTACGTCTCGCACAGAAACCTTGTAAATTGCGATTAACATTCGGCAGCCAGAACGAGTTTCTTCAGGGAACGAGGCCGAAAATGAGACTCAATTTTTCACGCACACAATACCGAAACTTATGGTTCTAGACTTAGTACTTTTCAGCTGATAAGAGAAAACAAAGAAAATCTCATTTTTGCCAGAAACTGCAATCTGCGTCCAATTGGATTAACATGTGATTTTATCTGTTGCCGTCTGACAAGAAGATGAACTAACTAGAAATCGGCAGACGCGCAGATTCGCAGTAGGCATTAGGTGTGCATCATTGTGTGAAAGCATCATTTTCGGCCTCGTTCCAAAAATAGAAACTCGTTCTGGCTGCCGGATTAATACAACTTATATTGATATAATTACTGAGCGCCACAAATTTACCTAAGATACACAGCTGTAGAAGGACAACCTCAGCGACGGTATCGCAGTTATGCCCTCTATTATTCTTTGTCAAATATGACATCCTGCTTTGTCCATCTACGGGTTTCATTTGTCTGCTCCGCAAGTTATCTGACACTACGAACAATGAACATAGGAATGCCAGAGGAATAGAAGCCTGAGGAATGCTTTCTCCGCTTTTGAACGCGAATCCTCGAGAGAGCTGCATACCACGAGCCGTGGCAAGGAAGAGGTTCGATGCTACGGATATTGTTTCTCTCTTCAGAGACATTTGAGATAGTTTATTTATCAGTGAAGAGTTGTGGAAGCGTTTACAAAGATTTTTATCCGTGTTGTTTGTATGTGAGTTTTTGTTCTTCAATTCTACATTCAAACTGCAATCAACACCTAAAGTAGATCTGCTGGAAATATGTAGAGTTTTGTGACAGCCGAAAGACGCGGATACTGAGCGGGTAAATAATGACACTTTCAGAAGCTAGCGACTCAAACCGAGATGTAAACTCCTGATCAATGGACGGTTTGAGACGTCTTAAATATCTCACAGAATTTTCTTAGAGAGACATGAAATAAATCAGCAGGGGTTACTCACTGCACGTACTAAGCCAATGAAGCACTACTGAGTTTTTCAAGTGAGCCTTTTGCTCTGTGATGCGCTTGTGGAGAATATCATCTTTGGATTTCGCATGCATTAGTGTACCATTGAATCTGCATCTGCCTTCGCCTCTGATGGTCAGTGGAACCATTTTAAGTATTTCACAAGATCCTTTACACTTTCACAACCTGCACGAGAAGGTTAGGCGTTTGTGGGGCTTCTGCCGACAGATGGAGCCGTTGGTTCGACAGTGTACAGTGTCTGGTGGAAAATAACTGCTGGCACGAGAGCGGCTTATCATTGAGCTGAGATATCTGGTTGCTGATGTCCAGAATTGACGTACCATTTCCATAACAATTCGTTGTTGTATCTTATGAAGTAGTAGGAATCATTTTCTTCGATTCTATTACCTGCCTTCATAGTGCTATGTTGGTCTTTATTAGGTAGGATTAAGTTCAACATCATCACAGACTGTCATAGTTGCCTCACGTAGGCTCCGTTCATATTGCTTTCCGGGTTCCAAAATCCAAAGTATTCAATTTTAAAAGGAAGATGAAGCAGTTCAGCAGAAATATACACTATACAGTTACAGAAAATGCAGTTGTAAAGGAATCATTCATAGTTGTTGTCTAACAGTTTGGTTCTCCGATAATGGGGGCCTTTCTGCATTGAGACATGAATGCACCAACAACACATGTCGTCTCTTCTTCTATCTGACTAGAAAGGAAGCATTGGAACATGTAGCGTTAATGAAATGTCACAATCTGCTGACATATTACCATAGCAATCGAACAATGAGCAGCCAGTTCAACACTAAACACGCCAAATTGTGCGACAGTTTCAGTGACTGTTATCAACCGGATTACACAGCAAAGAGACACAGTCGATGTCACGCTCCACAGCGAAGTTTGTGAACGTTTCTTCGTGCGTTTGTTAACTTTTTTAATAATGATCGGAAGGACCAACATTATAGAGAAAAATTGTGTGCAATGATCTGAATTCTTCAAATATGAAGGAATCGTGGTGATCAGAGCATTTTGAAGGAATTCATAGCAATCCGCAATCGACGCACGACTATTTTTCCTATCTCTGTAATGTATTAAAAATCTCTTTTTGCCCACTAAGTAAGTTCCTGCATGTGTCATCGCTTTGAATCAGTTTGCACTTCTAGCAAAGTGATACGCCTAAACAGTCCGATTCTGTGGCACCAACAGTGATCGCCAAGCACAACTTGTTGTAGTCACGTAAATATGATCTCGTTTTCATTTGAATGGATTGAACACATACTACCACAGAATTAGATACACTTCGCATAACTGCATCCACTCAAAGAATACTTCCTTCCACGCAAATTGATTGATCAATAAAGTACATATTAAAAAAAATACGACTGTTACAAATATATCGCTGATGAGAAAGCAGGAAGCCTCCGTTGCATGCAATGTTTGATGGGTTATGAAGTACTTCTGAAAACATGAACAGTCTCTTTTATCACTGAGGTGCAGATCAAGTCTATTCTAAATCCAATGTGACTAAGTTTGACGAAATTTGATGAAATTGTAAAAATCGGAAAAAGTGGGGGTTGGAGAATAGAAGTACCCAAATGTGGATGCATGATAACTTGATATGTTGATATTTCGTCAGGTGATTATTCTGTCAATGCGCTTGCAGGTGGAATCGAACCCTTATCCTCGAGTTCGCCAGTTACGCTTTCTTGTTATCACACCACCGACTCACTGCAAGCAAAGATAATCTTTTGAAAGATTTACCGCCACCGCTCATTGCTTCCACAAATCCTTTCAAATCTCAAATTTGTCCACCACTCTCTGATTAATTGGACTACAACACATTCCCTTGCTTGTTTACCTACAATTGATATTTCCATCTTCTCACGTTGTCGCCCACCTGTCCTCCATTACGGCGTGGAGTTGCTGATTCTCGTCTACTCTTTAAGCTATTAGGCTGTAGAGAGCAATTTTCTTCCCTCCTTCACCTCAGTCTTGTCCCTATCTCTATGGACATGTTCTACCACTGATGGCGACATTGAGACGCCGATTAAGCCGAGATTTCGTTCCCATACAGGTGCTGCGACTCAACCGTGTGTAGAATTTGTAAAAGGAGAATCTGAATATGTAGAAAAAAATGGTTGGAGATGTTGCAGATATTTTTTCTTCAATAAACCTTCCTTAGAGAATGGAATATTTTTTCTGAAATTGAGAACGATTGATTTCATCTCAATTATAATCTGTATAAGTAGAAATGCATCGGTGGTTTTGCTGCAAATTTCAATGTAGAGACTCCTGATTTTTTTAGCAATATGAAGATAATTGACCTATTATGAAGTAATTATCGCTGAAGTACATGTTTCGCATTTTCTGCTCTTGAGAGTATTGTTTGTTTTTGTGAATCAAAGCTGGAAAGACAAGGATAAAATTACTTTTTTTCTAATGTCAAATGGAAAAAACAATGCAATACGTCATACAACAACTTCATGATTTTTGATAGCTGAGGTACGACGAAATGCTTCGATTACCAGAAATGAGCACTTTCAAAACTTCTTCAAGAGTTCAACATGTTATCAGCCATGCCTAGCAAGACAGCATGGACTATATTCAACCAAGCATTGATTTTTACTCTATTTCCTTTTCGCAATTTCTTATCTAAGTTACAGTAAGTCTTTAAGATAGAATCCGATCTTTCTCAACAACGACATGACCTTATGATCTTGAGGCAAACTTCGACTTCTGACGACTAATCCAATGACTTTTCAATCAATGTGTAATTTGTTTAGTTTAAAACCATTTAATGTTTGACATATATGTGATTGATACAAAAGTTAATTAATTTTGTTCAGCTTGCAATTGATAATTCGACTATGTTAATGTTAAAACATATGAAAAGTGATAAGCATAATTTAGAATTGTGCTTAGTTATATTGACAATTAAGTTATATGCATAGACAAAGGAATGTGGGAATTGAATTACATGTTAATTTCATGATTTGATGCACGTCTGATCCATAGAAATTGATTATCTATAGAAGTTGAGATCCATCTGATGTTGACTCAAGGTCTCGGCACATCCGGGGGAACTAAGTTAGGGCATGAACTACCAATGAAAAGCTGAGATTTATACATCTGACTGATTCTATCAAAATGATAAGACGTTGTCAGATGTATCTAAGTGAAAATGCGTGCGATTCATGTGCCACTATTGTGTATTGCATGAAGTTTGACTTCCATTCCAGAGATTTTATTGTTTTCAATTTCTATAATCATATACTATAATACAATGAGAATTCTCTTCATTACTTAGACGTGAAATTTTTGACGATAGGTCATGATATTGGACACATTGATTATACAACAGGACCACCTACAATTTTGACCTTTTGACAATAGACATTTTGATTCTCTACCAATGAAATCAAAGCATTGTTAATGATTTTTGAGCAGTAGCAATTCATTTCCATTAAATTATTGCGTCGGAAATGTCAGTTTTGGTACATTTAATTAATAAATGCTATTTCTTCTTGTTTGCAAGTCATTGTAAATATCAAATAAAATACAGAAATATTTCCATTAGCTTTCTTTCCACTCGCCTAATGAGACTTGTCTCAAATTAGCAAACAAAGAGAAAATAAGAGATAAATCCTTCTTCGCTTACAACAATTTTCATTTCTGTTTTATTGAAAAAACAAATTTGACATTTTTGCTTGCGAATGAACAGCGTTTCCGGTGTTTCAAATAGGTACTAGTAGGTTCCGAACATGATCGTAATGTCGACAACTGTGTTTTGAATTAGACATTACGTCAATAATCAGATCATTGGCAATAATCTGAAATAGGACATGCCATTCCTTCTTCCCGTCATGTCCTCCTATGGCTAATGAAGACAAACAAGCTTCACAGATAGGGAACACGGCTATTGATACTCCAGATTTTCAGCAGCGATGATTAACGATAAGATTCAAGTGATGTTCCGATATTTTTGTTGAAATGTTATGTTTTGAAATTGCAATGTATAGGCTCTAAAAGAGCAGTAACCCTTGGGTGAGGACGTACTAGTACAACTCCAACCTAACAATTAAGCAAATCATAGAAGTCTGATCTACATGCAGTTAACATCAACAAAGTTACATGTAAATTGCTACTGTGTCCATGGGTTGTCAAAAAGCTAATTGCACAGCAACTAACTGGCTTTGCTGAATATGAAGAACCACCTCCCAGAGGCCATGTCCGCAGGCTTGCCCATGCCCCCATTTCCCGCTAAGTATGCCAAGTTTCTAGCTAACATTGATTTTTTCCAAGAAACGTGGAAGCTGGCAATGCAGGATGTTCATCGCGAAATAATACAAGTAGCGCTATCAGGAAATTCGCTGTCGGCATTGTCCCACAATGAGAATGCGAAACATAAGTTGACGTCAAACGTTACACATCACACACGTACGCCTTTTGTATCAAACCCAATCAAACTAGAAAATCAAAATCCATAGAGGAAGTCAGAATCCTTCTGTCGTGATGATTAGACTATAACACTAGTCCGGGAGCTAGCGTGAAGTTGTGCAGGGAACGAGGTAGTACATAAAACTTTCACATAGCATAGTACACCTCTAACCTACTGCAAAACTTCGCGTCTGCCGGATCAGATCATTTGCTTTTCAGAAATAGAGAGGATAACAAAATCCTATGTATTTCCAGTGGTAAAATTGTGACATTTAAGGTGTTGACTCCATTTTTTCGAATTTTTGCTCGCAAAAGTTACACAAATTGGTATTTTGTTGAACTGGTTATTATAGAAATCATCTACAGATCATGATCTTTCAAATGAGTTATCATTCAGTAGTGATGAAGTAAAGTGTACAAACAGACACTTTTCGTTAAAGTATATCAACAATTTTCCTGAAATTTCTATGTTAAAATTTGCAGTTACACCAACGAAAAGTGTCTGTTTGTACACTTTACTTCATCCTCTGTCACTGAATGATAACTCATTTGAAAGATCATGATCTGTAGATGATTTCTATAATAACCAATTCAACAAAATACCAATTTGTGTAACTTTTATGAGCAAAAATTCGAAAAAATGGAGTCAACACCTTAAATGTCACAATTTTACCACTGGAAATACATAGGATTGTGTTATCCTCTCTATTTCTGAAAGGCAAATGATCTGATCCGGCAGACGCGAAGTTTTGCAGTAGGTTAGAGGTGTACTATGCAATGTGAAAGTTTTATGTACTACCTCGTTCCCTGCACAACTTCACGCTAGCTCCCGGACTACACGCTTTAGCACGAAGTTGCTAGGTGACCAACCATTATACGCCTAGGTCTAGCCTTCAGAAATAGTGACTTAAGAATACGATTTGACGAAATTCGATAGTGACTAGATTCAGTTACATAATAAGCTCAGCCTACAATAGGCCTCCGTCTGTATGCCGCCATGAATCCCTACCTGCATATTCACTGACCGGATATGAATTCGCAGATTAAGCCATTATTGTACAGGCCCGTGCCCGTAGTGGGCCCCAGATGATCCTCATTTGAATATTTTTCTCAAGAATTCAAAATTTTGTGATGAAAATCCTCTCGTCCTTTAAGTTCATTGTTGATTCACATCGATACCGTTAAGATTTCCCTGCAACATTTTGCATACTCCGTTAGGAAACTGAAATGCCTCAAAATAATTTCTGACATGCATCAATTATTCTCCATCCAATTACACCACATTGAGACAATACGCAAATACATAACCAAGCAATTAAAATTTCTCGACCAATAAATATTTATTCATTTGTTACGTCAATCGATGCAAATCTGGACTTGATGATGCGTAGAGATCACTGCCATGTCCGGCTGCTCGTTAGCAAGGCCCTGAGGGAATATCAAGGGTTCGTCACAATCCTCTAGACAAAGCGGGCTCAAGTCACGCAATCCGATAGCCATCAAGATTTATCTCTGCTTAGCGCTCAGAAGAGGGAATTTTCTTCTCTCTTCGAGATTTCCGTCTCGGTTGTAGGTCTCTTCACAGAAATAGCTCAGGTTACTGCAATTCCCGCCCAGATGTCCTGTGTTTATTTCATCAGCCTGAATCACTGAAATTTGTGATTTTTTAAGAAATGAAGAAATAGAAAAAGGCATTTGACTCATGATTGTGTAATACAAATGAACTTCTTCAGCTTATCATTCAAATCTGCGAGTGTTTGTCACAGAAACGCATGATCGAATCAGAGAATTTGATTCAGTATGTCTCTCAATGTGTGCATCATGCGCACAACTTGAACCAGACCGCTTTTGTCGGCCCGGGCCCTCACCGACTCCAAAATATTAGGCCCGGGCCGTTCCGGATCAGAAATGTTGTCGTTTTGCGCACTTAACCATCCTTAATGATAATATCAATTATGTTAGTTGAGTGTAATCGCCTGATGAATCATTCTAGAAATCTAATTGTTGATTGCATGATCGCATGCTGTAGGGCCTATGTACCATCTACAGGTAAATTTTTAAACATTTAATACATAGCCGATTTTCATTGTTTTAAGTATTATACTTATATAGAGCTGTTGGCTATCACAAATAAATTGGATCTTATTTGATGTGTCGACAGCTGCCATTATTGCAAGTTGCATTTAGATTTATTAAGGCGGGAAAACGAAGGCACTGAAGACATATAGTCTATTTATCAGATGTTAAACGAAGCATTCAATCAACTCTTTTGACTGAAATTGGTCGAGAAAGCATATTTGCGACTATTCCGTCGTATGCTGATATTTACTTTTTGGTTAAAGACCCATGTTGATAAGTGATTATATGAATTGATTCAGAGAACTTAAATGATCAAATGAGGAAGGTATTTCTAATCTCAGACTTAATATCGGCCCGATGCTTTCAAAATTTCCCCGTGCCCGCTCCCAGCTCTGATTATGCGACATACGGAACCTAATACTGCCCCACAAAACCTAATTGAATTGGCCTCAATTGTATGGAAGAAAACGGTTACTTCACCAGCGCTAAATCCTTTTCCCGAAGGAAAACTAAGCTTGCATGTTGAAAAAGGCCTATTAGCAGAATAATATGTGACAATTTTGATTTTTTCAAAGTTTGCAATAATTGATAACAAAAAATTTTGAATTGCTTTTTATAGAGAAAAGATGAGCAAGTCACCATAAAGAAGATCTCCCAACAATTCAGGTCCAAAGATACCGGTAGTGCAAGCAATTCTGAACAATACTTTAAAAGTTAGGCAAATCTCTCTGTCCCTCTCTTCATTTTTCTTTTTAGCTTAATGTACATTTAGAAGTTGTATTAAGTTTTAAACTTAAAGAAGTGTGTATTTTTGTGCTTGGAATTGTAATAAATAATTCATAGCACATCCCTCACGGTGTGGATGGGCTTAGCATACTTGCACGACCTACTCAATATGAACAAAACCTTGCTTGAGAATGTAAAAAGTCCACATTTGCTGAAATCTTGCGGCCATTTATCAATAAAGCGAGCTGTAGACTAGTTAGAAAAAAGATGAGCTCTTGAGTGCTCGGAATCATCCAGGCCAGATAGAGAATCTCTCCTGAAATTCAGGCAATATTGAAACATCGTTGAAACCAACAAAAATTGAATCCCTGATGTACTTCACGTTTGACAGATTTCATTCGGCATTCTGATCATTACGAAGTACTAACGATGACTTCATTATATTTGTTTACATCATTCAAAAGATGCACTGCTAAAAGGAAATGCGAATTGAGTTCGCGTAATTGTGAGGATTGCGATGAAGGAAACAAGATGAGAAATTATCACTGATTTAATAATTTCTCCAAGTTGGCAGGAAAAGTGCGTCCCGCCATTGATTTGGCACAGATACATAACTTGTTCCGAGGACAAAATGGTTACTCTGAAAGCACACTCTGAAAGCACTTCTTCTTTCTTTGTCACTGCTCTAATGAGCGACTTTTCCAAGACGTTGATTGATGTAAAAGCAGTTGAGCGACTTTCAACTCGTTGATTCACTTTTTATCATCCGTCTTCTTGCTTCACCTTCGCCATTCCTTGAATGTCATGTCCGCGCTCATCTTGGGAGAAAGTTCACACCGGCTGCTGCTGAAGTTTCTCATACGCCTTAGTAACGAGCATCAGTTCTGGCAGACAGGCGTCTCGCTTCTTGACTCACCTTGCGCGTCTGTTCATATCCATCAGTGGTGCTGTCATACCTCCCAAATAGCCTACTTGACCGCATCTTCATTGGCGTACATTCGATGCCGTGAAGTGCGTGTACTCGCATGCCTGATAATAATGAGGAAGTATTTGACACGTCGAGAGATCCTGCACTTGATTGATCGTCAGCTGTAGACAGTGGAGGATGGCGTCATCTTTCTTAGATCAGTGATGCTTGCGAGGAGGGCTCTAAGTCTGTCCTACATGATGACTTCATTGCCTGTGCTCAGATATGTAGGCCACCTCATACCTGCGGATCAGAAGTCTGTGTCATCTAACACTTAGCTACAAGGATATTCCTATTTTCTCAAAGTATTATGTCGGTAGTCCTTTAAGTCGAGATAGAGGCGTGATAGCTCAATGGTTAATGTGATTTTCATCTTTGCTGAGGTATTGAGGTCGATTCCCTTCACAAGCCGGACGCTGTCTTTCTATTGGCTCAAAAGTGAATGGGTACGTGGCTTATATTCAATCAGTAGATAAATGTGGCGGGAAACGAATTCACCATCCACCAAATGCCGCTTAAAACATGCCTAATTTCCTCGACATTCTCAATCGAATTGCCCGACCGACAAATCGTACGCGACTGTACTGACTATAATATTATGTATTTTAGCTTCTCAATGGTTCCAACTAAGGATTTACAGCGGTAGAATTTTGCTCTCTCCGCTCCCTTCTCCCCCTTCATGTTGCAGCTTACCAATGACTGGATGAAGTTCGAAAGATCGATCGATGCAAGCAGATGACATTAGAAAAAGATATCGATAGTCAATGCCAATACCTTGGAATACTGCTATTGCTAATGAAAAAAATGTGACAGCGCGATGCTACCATGTGAGTCTGCCATAAGATTAGTAAACCAGCAAACTAGCTTTTAGAACTGTGAATTTGAAAATCAATCTACACATTGCACAATTGTTTCGAAAGAAATACAAGTACATCGATTCAGAATTACGTCATTTCAAAAAATGCAATTTCAGTTAGGTAACATCACTGGGGGATAATAGTATCATCAGATATCAGATTTTCAAATGACAGGTTGACATGTAACATCGTCGCAATATTCCTTCCATAATATATATGAATAATAGTACGACCGTCAGCGCAAGTTCTGAATGTGTTCGGGGAACGAGGTCGAAAATGAGACTTTCACAGAATGATGCACAACCTATGCCTACTACGAATCTGCATGGCTGACGAGTTATCTGGCTCATCATCTTGTCAGACACGATCACAGGAAAGCACACGTGAATCCTATGGGAGGCATATTGAAATTTGTTGTAAAAATGAGATTTTCTATGATAAGGGGAATAAATCGTACTAAGTCTAGGGACATAATTTCTGGCATGGAAAATCTTCAGGTCATTTTCTATGATGTGCATGTGTTATTATCATGTTTCTGAACGGCAATGATTTTGTTTGCAATGACAACAGATTGTGTTTCCCGACATTAAGGGCCTGCCAATATGAATGCGTTTAGCTTCATAGACAGGATGTATGAACATGATAGGAAATGACCTGAAGATATTCCATATCAAAAACTATAACTCTTGGCTTAGTACTTATCGCTTAATCAGAGTAAACATAGAAAAACTCATTTTTGCCAACAGCTGCAATTTACGTCCCATTGGATTTACATGTGTTTTTCTCTGATCCTGTCTGACAAGAAGAGAAACTCACTAGAGCTCGGCAGACGTGCAGAATCGCAGTAGCAGGTACAAGGTGCGCATCATTCTGTGAAAGTCTCATTTTCGGCCTCGTTGCCTGCAGAAACTCGTTTTGTTTGCCGGACTAGGATGTCACTACGATTAACAATTGCGCTGACAATACAAGCAATCGTTTAATTTACCAATGAAGAAATTTGTGATTGTCATAGAGTAGATATATTAGGTAGAGTGGTAACCCCGAATTTATTAAATCCCCAATGTGCATACACTTTCGATTTCGTTAAATGAACTCAAGGGAGATACAGGTGGTATGTCACCAAATGTGAGATATGCAAATCTTTGCAGTTTTGCAGAAATTACAACTGAATTGAATGATCATGATTGTAATGCAGAAGGAAATGGTATTTCACAGATTCTCATGACAGCCTTGGAGATTTAATGTTTGTTGAATTAGCAATTCGATGGGTTCCTATTAATTTCTTGCTTAAACTCAAGAGTATTTTCTTGAGCGTGATGATATCACAGGCAACCTGCTACTGGCACATCAAAATCACATAATCAAAGTCAATGACTTCATTAAACTTTGAAAGTTGTAAATGGTTCCACATCACTATTCAGATTCTAGAAATGAAGCTTGAATTTAGTGATCGAATAATAAAATCATGCCGCTGAAAATTGAATTGAAAACTTGAAATTTCAGCCAAAAAAGCACGAATAATATCGCGACTTTTTCATGAAGACTTCCATAATAATACAATTCATGAAATTCCCTTGATAATCAGCTTGATTTCCGCCTGGTTAGGATGATTATTAGCAAATATTCATTCCTTTTGATATCCAACTTGTTTCATACTGCTTATTTAGGAGAGTCATCTCGGTAGTATTTAAATTGGTAAATTTTGACTTTTTTCAAAAGTGCTCAAATAATTTTTTGGACCACAGGAGCGTAATCTCCGCAAAAAACTGAATCTTTTGATATGAAAATTTTCATTGTATACAGATACTTTTTTGAGTCGACACTCTACTTATATATCCCTACTCTATGGTGGTTGTCTTACCTCTGTTGCAGGATTATTAATTAGACTTTGATAGATAAGAGCCTTAACAATATTTCATAAAAGATTTTTCTTCGTGATAGAACCATAGACATGAAACTCTAGTCTATGTCTTTTTTCGTGAATGATGTTCTTTCTGTAGCAACCCTAAATCCGGCAGTGCTCAAGAATTATTTCCAACAATCGTTACTACACATGAAGATTTTGTCTCCAATTTTCACAGCCAAGAATTTCTGACGCTAATGGCGCATACCACCTGGCAGAAGTGCTTTCGCTGTAAATGTCAGGAAATTTAGTGAACTGTGTTAACTTACGAAATGACCAAAAGATTCAAAGTCCATAAGAAGTCAACGAGTTTCAAAAAGCATTTAAAGACGATAAATGACATGAACATATTAGAAAACATTGTACATTTTATGGACTATTTCATTTTGGATATCAATGACAGCTAGCTATCTCACGAAAGATTTACTGAGATTGTTAACATCGTCAGTTGAAAAGTGTCTTCCCACCGTCTCATTGATGATTGAAATTTTGTTTCCTTCGTAACAGGTGAAAGCCATCAGACGAAGTGTTAGCAGGAGGCTGAAACACATTTTTTCCATCAACTAGCAACCTTCCAGTACTTTCCTGCATGTCACTCTGCATCCTGTTTCCATATTACGTTTTGCAACTATTCTGTCAGAATTATTTTCCTCCGATTACCTCCATGTGACCTCAAAATATTCACTCATTTGACTTTGTGTTGTTGTAGAATTACATTATTGTTTATCACGCTCCCTCATTTCTTTATGCCAAGGATCTTCGGATTTAATTCCGACTTTCTCCCCTCTAAGCCGATTACAAGTTGCCTTAAGCAGAGAATAAAGGTCTGAAATCGGCTGCCCCTTTCATTATTCAGTCATGATACCAGGCCCGTAATCAGATCTGATCTACAGGGGTGGCATGGCACCAAAGGAGAGAAAGTTGATGTGAACATCATCAACCATGAGAAGACTACAATCTTGGATTAATAATATCTGCATTTGTAGCTTGAATGATTGTTGCTATTTAAGTTAATTAATTATGTAATGAAAGCCTCCGATGCATGGCAATGCAAACTCCTGTATATATTGTGTTAACCTCTTCTTTTAATGATCAACTATCGCATATGCTTATACCTGGAATTACAAGTTGTATAATTATTAGAAAAAGCATTATGAATATGATGTAGCCTAATTTTGTTTGAATGTATTACATGTTTATCAGACGATTTATGACTGCATGAAGTCTTCTTCTATGATATCAGTTTGAGTATTAAATCACTATATGATCTTGCAGTACATGATCACTTCACAAAGAGAGCATCAATTTAGGAAATCTAATCATTTTCCTATTGGTAACGTATTTCTAGATGGTCAACACTCGCTAGATAGTTGCTTCTCTCCAACAATTGATCTGTGCCGACAAATAATTCCGTTCTCGCCAGCCATCAATCAATTCCCCCCTCTAATTTGTTCTCACTTCCGACGATTTCATTGATTCGTTTTATTGATTGTATATTGATCATATAGATAACTATTTCAGCAGAGGGGGCACAATAATTAACAGGGGGCCACCATGCCCACCCCCACCGTGGCTACGGACCTGTCTGATACCAGAACCGATTTCTGGTCTGAAGTGATAAATTTTGGAGGAAGTTTCAGAGATTATATGAGAATTCTGTTTTAGACAAGAAATTCTTGCTCGTTGGAAAATACCACGAGAGTTATATTCGAAAACAATTATTCGTTGAATTTGGAATTTATCTGATTCATTTCTGTCGAAACAAGGATTTTCCTGGTGACTGGTCACTCTACACAGAGAATCCTGAATCCCTACTATCCCATTTGGCGGCCGGATTCTGGATCTGTCTGACCAGAAGTTCCATAAAGAGGATTTGAATCTATCTTGCTCTGCTGTATTATTGCAAACAGTGTGGGCCGTGCTTGGATCAGAAGACGGCCGATTTTTCATAAATTGAACTTGACAAACCATAGAGAAAGTATATTAGGTACAGTGGTAACTCAGTGTTAATTAAATCCTTATGCATACACCTCCAATTTTATTTAATGACCCAGCACCAAATGTCAGATAAGTAACTTTTTTGTAGCTTTGAAGAAATTACCACGTAATTGACTGATCATGATGGCAGTACAGAAAGACACTCTTTAGTATATTACAAATCCTCTGTATCATGTCAACCCTGGAGAGGTAATATACGAGTAGTTTGTTAAATTAGCAACTCGATGGGTTACTACTACTTTAATACTCAGCCTAATCAATAAGAGCATTTTCTTAGGCTTGATCATATCACAAGCTATCTGCCACTGAAAGAACAAAAATGTCATAATTAAAGACTGATCACAATCAACTTTACAAGATGTAAATGGGTCCGCATTGCTTGATTCAAGAAAAGAAACACAAATTTAGTGAATCATAAAACTTGAAAATTCAGCCAAAAGGCACAATAAGATCTCAACTTTTCCATGAAGACGCATTATGATGTTGTTCATGAAATTTCCTTGATAATCAACTTAATTTCCGCTTATTTAAGATATTTGTTAATAAATGTTCACTACTTTTGATATCGAATCAGTTTCACACTACTTATATAGGGCGTACCAAATCGCTAGTATATAAACACAGGAATAATTTGCAAAAATTTAGTTTTCTAAAAAGTGATAAAATATTTTTTAAACCGCAAGAACGTGATCTCCGCAAAAAGCTGAATCTTTGATGTCAAAATCTTCACTGCTTGCTGACACT
The DNA here is from genome assembly GCA_907163375.1 of Prostheceraeus crozeri. NCBI lineage: Eukaryota > Metazoa > Platyhelminthes > Polycladida > Euryleptidae > Prostheceraeus > Prostheceraeus crozeri. Next base: position 94,335 of record CAJQUW010014075.1, on the reverse strand, counting down.
TCTTGAATCGACAGTCTACCTCTACATACTTACTCTAAGTGACAAACTGGCTGTGGAAACCCGGCTCGCTTCCATCTCTGATCGACTATCCTTTTAAACGTTGGTCCCAAAATCCGCTCTGAATTGTAATTCCATCTCTTACTTTGTATGTACTAGACGTGATCAATACACGCCTTTCTTCATCCACTTCTATTTATCCCGTCTGAATTGAAATGTTCGCTTGCGGACACTAGCTTGGATTTCACTCCCGCGATAGTTCTGGTTCTTCTTCCTTTAAACTCCTCAATCCTGCTACTACTTTCTAATCTCCTCATTACTTGATGTTTTCCTTCCTGCTATGTCGCATCTCTTCTTCGCCTCACTCCACTCCCCCGTCTTATCCGTTTATTCACTTCAGTCGGAGTACTAGTGAACGTCTCAGACAACGGATGAGCTTTGGTTTAGTAAATGACTTGTCAAATTTCCTGCACGTTCCTTCATTTCCTTATTCCCATTTTTTTCTCGTGTCAAAGACGGAGTTGAACTATGACAAGTGGAATGCGGGTATTTAGACGAGCGTCTCTTATTTCTCTGCGTACAAAAGTGAATATCTCGTTGACCGAGGGTCGAGTGGACAGCTAGGAAAACGTTGACGTTGGCAGGATAGTGTTGACAGCCTTTCGAGTGTCGGCTTACTGTCCTGATTGCTGGCGCCACGGGTTGTCTCATCCTCCCTTCTCGACTTCATGTACAATTTGTCTTAAATCTGACTCTAAGAACTCGTCTGTTAAATATGTCCATTAGATCGCCAAGGACATGTGAAGAGATTTGTGCACACGCCTGTTCGTACTCCGAAGTAATGAGGTCTAAGCTGATCAATAACAGTGAATGTCTATCAATGAACTACATCGATCTTTGATGAAATTGAGGTCAAAATTCATTTATCGGATTCTACACAACTCGAGTGTGTTAAATTTGAATACTGAGTATCTGCGCTGTTTTCATTCCGTGCTTCACGTATTGGAAATCTAGTGAAACATCGGTTACCTTTCTTTCATCCTAGTTGCAAATCTGCGATCACTTTTTGTGTAATGAGCTTGGTATTTTACACAATTTGTATTACAAAATTTAAATTTTTACATTTCGACTGACTTTTCAAAATTCTAGTATCGATGCCACGCTGAGCATGATATCAAGTTGGTTATGTGTATTTTGTGCATGGCAATTAGGCCAACACGACCAAAAAGCATAGACTAAGCCGATAGCTCGATGAAGACAGCTGGTCTGTGCGTTTCGATGAGAAGAGATTAGCGGTAAACCCACTTCATATTTATAAAAACATTAACAAAAACTTCTCAATAACCTCTGCTATTTAGACCGTAGCCATTTTCAAGAGAATCAGAGTAATCAATTCAAAACATGAAATTCGATGAACAGCAGTGTACACTTGGAGGCTACCGATCTCTCCCCAATCTCCCAACAACAATTTTCCCTAAATATAAAGAGGCTTTGAACACTTCACACTGAGTTCGACTATTAATTGAAGGCTTGAATTTTCTGATTAAAACGGTTACTTTTAGTCTGGTTAGAAGTTTGTCGTAGGCTTGGTTTGTCATTTGCCGTGGCTGACATTTTAATATCAAATTTGTTGCTTTGATATGTCAGACTATGCTTTTAGATAGATGAGCGAGAATTATTTTAATGCTGTTTTTAATGGATTTTGAGGGCCGAGATGCACTGCTAATGTAGAATTCGAAAACTTTTATATTTCACTTCATAAGGACTATTCCTTCCAAGGCATGATTCCGGATATTTCATTACACCATTTTTAAGTTCGCAAATATTATTTCCTTTTCGTTTGCGTAATACATGTCCCAATGTTTTGGTTTTCATATTCAGTTTTATGCATTCACGCTTGAATATCTCTTTTAGTCTTCCTGTCTATGTCATTGTTTATGAAGTCCAATTTCAAATAAATAGCATAAATTATTCGAACCTTCAACTATTTCGTGAAAATATTTTAGTCCTCTTGAAAATGGTCATGATGTAATGTATTGTAAATAGCAGTAATGTATTGAGAAGATGCTGCAAAAATAGTGGCTTTTCCATCCATCTCCATTTATTATTTACCATTCACAGTCCAGGCTTGTCCTCAGAGCTATTAACTGTAGAAATGCAACAGAACATTACCAGCACATGCAGCCTACTGCTTGCAGAGAATCAACCCTACAGAGCAGAACGCTAATGTTGAAGTCGATATAGTATTAATATATTCCACGCGGTGCAGTGGAACTTGCATTGGAGAAGTTTTCAATTCACTTACATGCATAGTGGGCTATATAACCATTCTATTTGTATTTTCCTGGAATCTGCAAACATGTCACTCTCTTTATAAATGCGACAAATAGAATTATGTAGAAAAACGGAATTTGGCTTACCTATGCACATGCTAAAATTTATATCAAGTTCTGACTCATGTAAGGAATATCCACTGCCTTTAGGGCCATTCCTTGCACATATGGCAAATTTACATACCGGTACAAGGCGCGCGAGTCCCTGCCCGCTCCATAGAAATCAAATAACGCACGTGAGCACCTAATTACACAAATCTACATACGCTCACAAAATGTCCAGAATTGAAGGTCATTATGAAGACTATTCAGAAAGAATTTCAACTGGATTGACACTTCCAGATCAGTCTGACACTTAGTAGAGTTGAAAATGATGCTTCTAATTACGCTGTTCGAAACCTTCTCAAAACTCATCTTCATCCACTCATGAGTGAAAGACTTAGTGTAGAAATCAGCGCAGAACTTCCTAACTGACCAAGCTCTATGACAAACTCCCTCAATCTTCATGTCGCGTCAAATTTCGGTGTCTTGAGAACTCGATGACGCGAGAAGAGACGTGACTGGCGTTTGATGAAGATGGATGCTTATCAAGACGTCTTTCCGAAAAGTCGGTGTTGAATTATTCACCGGCAAATCTGTCGCATGTCATGATATATCAATCTCTTCAGTTTCACTAAGTCTTTGAACTATACATAACAGTATTGAGTCAACAAAATTGAAGTCGTCTTCGATACTTCAAGTTTTACCTTGCATCAAGTGTTTGCTCAATGTTTGAGTGAGCAGAAATGAGAAAGAACATGTGACAGCTAGAGTTTGACTTCATTGATAGATTAAGTTTTCAGGTCAGTCAGATCAGACTTCAAAATTCACTGATTTCACTGATTCACAGTGTATACCGATCTAATTTCAAACAATTGGACAGTTAGAGTTTCGAAATCGTCCACATTTTCGGAGAGTTTCAAGTTATCTCTATCTCATATGTTTCTGTAAATGAATGCTCGCTCTTCTATAAATGAATGTAAGATTGCCTTATTTACTTTAAAGCTTCATGGTGCTTCTATTCTTTCCCCCCTCACCCCACATTTTCCAATTTTTCCAAATTCATCAAACTTCGTCAAACTTAATTCACACCGGACGCGGCGCTTCCTCAAGCGGTAGAATTTTCGTTCAGAACCTTGATAAAAGGCTGTTCACGCAGAGACGCACGGGACCGCGCCGCGTGCGATGTGAATGGACCTTTCTTCACATTGGGTTTAGAATAGACTTGATCTGTCACTCAGTGATATTATAACACCACTGAGAAGTCATACTTGAACCCCGGGAAGAAGGATTGGTCCCTTGGATACTCAGTTAGAATGCAAGATACAGCTGTGATCATGAATTTCGTGGGATTGTTATCTACAGTGAACGACAAAGCAAGTACTGTGAATTTTCTACAAACCAGAGGAATTTTACACACTCAACGCTTTTGAGATGGTAGTGAAACTGTACTCAGGAGCAAGAGAAGATCGTTGACGATGCAACACTCGAGGGTGTCAACAGTATAATGTGGGGGGAGAGAATAGAAGTTCAACTTCATTTCACTTAGTTATTCGTCTTGGAGCTACCCCGAAGTTTTGCAGAGAACGATGTCGCATCTGAAACCTACACATACAAGTAGCATTGTACACCACTTGACTGCTAGAAAACAAAACGACATCCGCATCAAATCGTTTTCATTCATAAATACACTGGATTGAAAAAACCCGATGTATTTCCAAATCATTATTTATAAATGCGTCATGCGCAAATACGCATAGTTCAGTATAACGGCGAGTTGATGTATTTTCTTTTAAACATTCGTTGAACTGATAATCCAGTAAACGACTCATCAATATCACTAACCTATCATCAGGTTCTTCCCATTTATCGAACCTATCGAAAAATTTCGCACCGGCACATTTCTTATAATCCAATCATAGAAATAGATAACAATAAAACTTCTAGAATGGAAGTCAAGCATCTTGCAAAACACAAAAATCGCACGCATTGTCACCTAGAAACACTTGTCAACCATTGAATCATTTGATTAGAATCAGTCACATGAGTAATTCTAAGCTTTTCATTGGTTTTTCATGCCCCAACTTAGTTCCCTCGGATGTGCCGTGACCTTGAGTCAATTTCCATTCTAGTCAACTTCAGATAAACAATCTATGTCTATGGTTCTGCTCGTCTGTATAATCCATAGAAATAGATTGTTTATCTACAGTTGACTAGAATGGAAATTGACTCAAGGTCGCGGCACATCCGAGGGAACTAAGTTGGGGCATGAAGAACCAATTAAAAGCTCAGAATTGCACATGTGACTTCTTCTAGCCCAATGGTTTAGCAAGGGTATCGAAGTGAAAATGCGTGCGATTTTTGTGCCACTATTGTGTATTGGATGAAGCTTTACCTCCATTCTAGAGGTCTATTGTTATCAATTTCCATGGTATAATCTGAAGCATAGAAATCCGACTTTTCACCTTGTTTCAGTTAGTGGAACGAGAATAGACAATTAGAAGAATCAAATTAGTGAAACAGGCAACAGTTGTAAATTCCTGCCACAAGGCGATTTATTGTAAGTTATTTTGTCAAAGTGCTTCTATATATAAAGAGAAATTACCATCATCGTGAATCTTTACAAAGTGCACTCAGAAGCTGCCGGTCCCTAACCATTGTCAACCACTGGAAGCCGGCATCGTTTAGGTCGCATGTCCACGACGTTCTATTGTTTCCATTGTCCATCTCCGTTCTATTCCATTTCTATGATATCATATCATGATAGAGTCATCATACAGTTGATGTATTGTTATGTCATCAGACATAGAATCATTTTACCGTTGATTAACATTTGTCACATGCACGGCGGCGTAGAATGACAATAATTCTAAAATTTGACCAATCTTACAGTCCACTACCGGAAATAGATCCGATGTCAATGCGTGCAGTGAAGATTTCACTGTTGACATCAATTTTGAGATTCACTTTGAATCGGAAGGATCTTTAATAACCAAATTCTCATCGTTATGTGCACCAAGAATTTGAAACATCCATTCAGAGCCAGTCGTTCTCAACCATCGTAAAATTAGGAGAATTGTCAACGGAAGCAGTTATTCGTTTTTCCTTCGCCATCTATTTCTCAAATGTTGATCGAATTCCATGAGTTAATCGAGAGAAAAGTTCACGTATTGCTAGAAGTACTGCTTCAAATTGATTGTGAAGAATTTTTAGCAATTTTAACAATTTGATAGATTTTTCGTCTGGAAACAATTTCTTCCTGTCAAAGGTTTCGAAGTGACTCATGAATTTAGTCCTTCAAAACTTAAATATACTTGATATGAGCAAAATATTGATAATCTGCTTTTAAGTGACACATTCTGAGTTGGTTCTCATCAAATATGGAATTTCACAACGATAGGTATCTTCAATGGATCTTACTTCTTCATAATTACAGAGAAATGCAACTGTAGCGATTCTCTTATTATAGTCGCAAAGGTTGCATGCCGAGAAATCATTGATGTCTGCTTGAGTAGAAATTTAGTTATGACAGTTGAAAAGCAAACAATGACATCAGACATGATGATTCTCATGAACATTTTTAATGCTAAATACGCAGCGGTACAACAAAGCGGAAATCTTGAAACAAGTATGGTTATACTCGTATGTAAAGAGGCCTTGGGTCATTTTTCAAATATCAAAGTTAGGGACCCAAGTAATTGTAATTTGTCTTGTTATCATAAACCATTATATTCGACCAGCGCTTTGGTCATCGTCAGAAGGAAGAATTTTTTCATTGTGGGAGTGAATAGATATCTCTCCCATGTAAACTGCCAGGTGGAAAAATCAACTTAGTCAACTTTCCCTTCCCACACTTAACTTTTCCAATGCAAATTCGTATAAAGGACAAATCATAGAAGTCTGTAAACAAGTTGTGATTAGCCAGAGACTACCAAGATATCGATATAGTCCCTTGATTTGCTCATTCATAGATTTCGCGACGCAACCATCAATTTTATAATGAACAATAGACATCTACAAATCACAAAGTGAAAAGCTACACTCTTTCGAGAAGAAATAAACGTTTCCTCCCTTAGCAATCTGTCCATCTCTCGCTGCGCTCGGGCTGTGCAACATAGCTGCGGGAGGAAAAGTTGATACTTCTTCTCTCAAGAAAATACCTGTTACAGGGAGACATAATTCAAATTTCATGTATGTGGAGTAGCATAGAGAGTTAAACAAAGTGATATCTCTATACAAATGATGGAAATCATAGAGTTCGAAGGAAAGGAAGCAAGTGGCTTCCTAACTTTGATATTTGAACTGTGAGTACCAGATACATGCTCCGTAAAGTGAGAATGGGGCAAAGGGTTGACCCAAGGGTAATTTTCAGAGGCACTAGCTGACCGGATTGGTGATGATTAAGAAGATTTTCCATGACGCTCCTTTTCTACTGGGTTGATGCATGATCTAGTTCAATTTGTTTGGTTTGCAATCATGTCTATGATGTCCATCACGCATTGACAGTTAGGACGTGTGCTTCCCTGTCACACACGGATAATCTTCCCGCTGAAAGGATTTCCAATGGAGTTAAAGAAAAAATTCAGAGTTAAAACAATTCATTTTTCTGTGAAATATTACATAATTTCAGAGCATTATTATTCTCGGGATATATTATTGATAACAATGGCATTTCTTTGACAGGTGCTAGTCATAATTTCGGTTTGATGACCAAGAACGCTTTGGCACATTTCAAATTATCTTGTCATTTCAATATGAACTTGCTATATTCATCAAATGAGCTTATGAATGTTCATGCACCGTAAGTCTGTAGAGGAAAACATCTTTTAATAGGATCAATGAATCTTAAAGCATAATAATTGACTGTTCACGCATGATTTGCAAATGTATTAAAATGGCTAGTAACTGAAAATAAAACCGGTTGCGAATCGGGCCGGGCCGGGTCCAAAAATGAAAAACTTCAGCGGGCCAAGAAATCCGGCCGGGCTCCAGCACTTGGCTGAATGAATAAAATACGTCAAATGCTCTTGGAATTACTCGTTTTCAGACTAAAAATGACTCTTTACCATGTTCCAATCGAGTTTCGGTGTTATAACCGTTCCAGAAGGTATTTTTCGGGCTCTTTACCAGTTTCCGCCGCCACTGCCATAGGTAGTTCTCCCGTTGTGACAGTTTCAGGACCATCAGATGGATATTACTGCAGTTCCGCTTTGCATGTATTGAACGAGCATAATACCTGTATTCTGCAGGTATTGAATAGTAGATGGCCTGTCTGAACGCCGATTAACAAGGTGACTCACTGTGACTATAGTTACAATACAAACTCGTGCATCATTTCTATTGGAAGTTAGTCCACGCGTGAGCAATTTGTGACGTCAGATGAGTCATCAGTCAACATGAGTTTCCCGATATCTAATGTACCGATGATCCTAAGTGCTATGATCCCATTCGATCTCTTGCGATCTCCGAAAAGCAAGACACATAGCAAGACGTGCTATGGCATTGGCGGGGGGAAAGTAGAAAAGAGCCCTTTTTCGGACGATTATGGCTTTCGCTATACATGTAGATACTGTTCAGCATCCTTTTTAAAAACGTAGACATCTTCCTAACGACCTGAGGACTCGAACCTAGAACAATGAAGAAGGATTACCAACTTGTTGCAGCGAAGAGAGAACCGAATCCTTCTGTTCTCTTCAAATACATCAGACAGCTGAATATCGGCGCTAGCCATTGTTGTAATAAATATTTATCCACTCGGGTGCTAATCTCGACACTCATGCTCTCTGAAATTTCTCTTATAATTACGAAAGTACATGTACTCAGAAGAACTGAACTCAGTGCGACTGATATTTTTGAAGTATCCCGATAACGTTTCCCAACGTTGTGCACTACGCGGATAGAAATTGCTTTCAATACATGATCTACATTATGTGTGATGCCTCAGAAACTGTTATCAATATTTTCAATTTTTCGATCGAACCAAATGTCTTTCTAAACCACATTTGTAGTGATTCACAGACAGAAAAATTATTTATTGATTTATGAACCGAACTTCAGCCTCAGACTTCAGGTCAATAAGAACGATAAAGAAGGTTGACTGCAAAGACACATAATTCTCTTGGTATTCTTGATTTTTGTCGTATATGAAGTGCATGGGGAAAATATTGATGATTAAACACATCATGTCATTTAATGGTAGTCGCATATGCACAACTAAGGAACTGTAATATCGAAACACATCATAGACAAAAGAGAATGAAGCATCTAACCACACTACTTGTAGCCTACATGCAAGTAGTAAGTAATAGACAGTCAACACATAACAGCCTGTGACCTTCCTGTGGCTGTTGTTTTAGCACTGATATGAAGAACTAATGTCATTAAAAATTGACAAATTGAAATTTATATGAACGTGACAAACGGTTTACCGCACTAAGTTTCCAAATGAATGATAAACGCTCATAGGTCATCATTAGCTGTAGAGCAAAGAGTCTATCAGCAGATTGCAGGGATGTAGTGCAGTGCAAGAAGCGGTTCGTCCATAAGAGATCCCAAAGTTGTAGACTGCTAACAAAGATTCAAAATCCCGGATAGAGTACTGTAGGGGAAACGGACACATTCTAATACATGTATATTTTAAGATTTTGCAGGACGTCCGAATTCGATAATAATCTATCGAATCCAAGCAGATTCTGTTTCAAGAGCGATTTCCAGAGATGCCGTTTGTCATTATCAAGCGAATGCAGTCAAGTCGGTCAAAAGCTCTCGTGAAAAAGGAATTGTTGTAAATTGAATTATCTAATGTGGTCATCCTATGAACGAGAATCAACTTAATATTTACAATTACTTTAATAAAAAATTTGTAAATTTTTGAAAATGTTTATTGATTTGGGTCCGAGGGTAATTCTTACAGGAAAGCCCTTTCGGTTATAAAAGTAGCATATTTATACGGCTATTAATATATATAATATTATATATATAATAACACATGTAAATGTGTTATTCATAACTATATATGGTCACCAATTCTATATGTATTGTATTCATTTTCAAAAGCATGTTACGGATTGCCGACATACTAGCAGTGACCGATAGCATGCTCAGCGATGTGCTTGCTTCCTCATGATTGAATTTAGTTATCTCAGTTCAGATATTGCAGATTTCTGGTCGGCAAAATACCTACTATTTATTATGGAATCGAATGTATTGTGGTCTGTGAGACTTTAACATGACTACATTATTTGACGCTCTCTGTAGAGGTGCATAAAATACAAGTGCGTTGGTTAACATTAGCAGCATGAAACTAGATATCGGTCTGAAATAGATAATGTCTACGATGGATTTCCATTGTGATTCGTGATTCATTTTGATACATTAATTGTTTTCCTATTTGAGATGACAATTTTTTGATGTTCTGCTTACCCAACCTTATAACTTCCTTGTCGCAACGTCAAAACAGGGATTCGGAGTTGTAGTCCCGGAGTCTCATCATTTTTGCTGGAATCGGAGTCGGAGTAGGACTCCAGACTCCTGCCTATATACCCGAAATATAATACAAACAAGTCATTTATCCTCGTACATAGCTGTCACTGTCTTGATGTCAACTTTCTCCGTCAAACAAAAGTACAGAGACAACAGTGCATGCAAAGCTTGTAATAGTTGAAGGAATGAACCGTGATAGTGAAAAAAGGATTGTCTTTTCACTCGGTGATTTAGTAGAGAAGACAAGCCTTCCAGCCCCGGTCACACCTACGCACCAAAGGTCACATCAGAGACAAAAATGAGATACTAGTTTGTTTGAGACCACTGCCTCTTACCCTCACGTTAATCGTGTGTGATGGCGCCTCCAAAGCGCATATTAAAATCGAAGGTGTACTCATATTTTTCGGAGAAGGATGGGGATTTTCCTGCCTGGTAGAGACTGGAGAAAAACCGTGTGAAGCACACATCAACAAGATGGGAGGAGCTGAGTCGTATGCATCCAACTTAAAGCGACATTTGATAAACTTTCATCGAAAATTATTGATAATTGATACAGTAATGATCACTAGAGATAGGTTCAGGCAAGCCTATAATGATCTATGATGTAGGTTACCGGTTTTTTTAAAAAAAACTAGGCTTTATATACTTGCCACCCGCAGTCGGAGTCGGAGTCCTATCAAAATGATAGGACTCCGCATCCCTGCATCAAAGCAATTCAAATTTCTTTTAAACTCTGCAATAGACGTTCCAAAGTTCCAGAATGATATTCTTCATAATTGTCAACAATTGGAGGCCGACGTTGTTTAGGCATCGTTGTCATGACAGCGCATGTCCACGACGTAGCATTGTTTTCAATGTGCGTGTCCGCTCTGGTCCTTCATGATAATAGAGATTTTCGAATTTCAAAAAGGTGACATTAACCCTCGCCTCACTGGGGTGTTTTTTTCACAAACGCACCCTGCCCCCTGCTTATTTCCGACACTAAAGGTCCAAATTCAAAACAAAATACACCAAAAGAAAGCTCTCATCATGAAAGTCAGGATATCGTCATTTTGATATTTGAGGTCACTGTAAAGGTCAAAAGTCAAAAAGATGATTTCTTTTTCTATGGCTATTATTTCTTGCCTTATCTCAGAAGCCATTTGAGCAAATTCAAAACAAAAGTCACTAAATGAAAGCTCTTATGATGACGAGTCAGAATATCATGATAAAAAGATCCAAGAGATTAAAAATGCCAATTAATATTAGTAAGTTTGTATTTTGTAATCCAGTCCAATTTCGAAATTTTGAATTTAGAACTTCGAAGTCAAAATAGAATCTACAAGGGAATTATCATTTTCTGTTCAAATTGATACGAGAAGACTTTCTTTTATAAATTCGAATGGCTTTAATATCAATACGGACACCTGAAAACATTAAAAGCGAAAATAGTGCAAAATTCGACAAATCTGCCGTACATTCAAATATTTGAAATCTCATTGTGACGAAAGTATTCAGCCGATGTTACTCAAAACTGTTAAAAAGCTGTGGAACACGTAGAAAATCAGCTATTTCAAATTTGGAGTTTGTATCTTTCTTCGTTCAGGAGCTATGGATAAAATTTTCGGTAGGGTGGCGAATGTTAAAGCTCCAATTTCACATCAACCGCAAAAAACCGACAGAAAGTGTTTTGTCGCTTAAATTGTCAATGTATTTCACATTTCACATTGAACTAAATGTGTGAAACGGAGTTTTCATGAATCCTATTCACTTTTGCAGAGGAAATATGAAATCCTGGTGGACGCCACAGATCATGGATCCTCACCACGGAAGAAAACTGTAACTCTGACGATTAACGTGAAGGATTTCAACGATCATGCACCAGAAATCAGTATTAAAAAGTTGACAGGAGATCGTATTGAGATTATGGAAAACATGAAAACGTTTCAACCAGTGGCTCATATCATAGTATCAGATAATGATGACCCTAAAAGTCCTGGTGGTCAGTTCAACTGCAGTCTCAGTAGGGGAGATGATTACTTTTCCCTCAAACTGCTAATTACGGACACTACCGCATCTATCTACACTTTCCAGGTAAGTGATATTTGTTTATGGCTGAGATGAAATCAGTGGGATTGCCAAGTATGTTGTGTGGGAATCTCTTGCCTGTCTGTATTGCCTTGTCGAGCGGGAGAGATTACTATTTTAGAAAATTTCGTTCGATTTTAGCGCACCGCCGATTATGTCAAGCACTTTTTTGTGGTATAGAGCTTCATAAACTCCATATTTTTGAATTTTCGTTAAGAGGATTATTCTATGCATTATGCTGAAAAGAGGTTCACTTTGCAAATTGGGATTATCTTGCGCTATACGTGAAGGATTATACATTTTTCTAGAAAATAACACATTTGCATACTCGGCACTTAAGCAGAATAAAAAGAAGATTTTTAACAACATATTTGACGCTTCGTCGTAAATATATTTTTAGTCAATACAGAATTCGGCGCCTGTTCTGCACTTAAAAGAAAATGAAGTCCAAATGACATCCATTTGAGCCAGAAGATAACGTTTAATGATTTAAAAGTTGAATCCATGACCAGTGGCTATTCAAACAATAGTTTTAAAGAAAAGCTTTTCCGCGAGAAATGTCGGTGCAGATGAAACCAATGTCACTAAGTAATCGTTTTTCTATTAGTTATCTAAATATGCTTTTGAGGAATTTCAACTTTTTGAGTAACTATATCTTACTCAAATGAGTCATTCAACTGTTTATCAGATTGCTGCTGTGAGGAAAGCTTTCAAAGCAGTCTAGATATCAATACGGAAGCATTTCAGTCTTAATTTATGAATAACAAATCAGTATAATTGATCATTTGCGACAGTTCCAATGTTTTGTACATAATGAAATTGCAAAGATAAGTGCATAATATGGAATATTATGGATATACGTATAAAAATCCGACTTTGAAAATTTGGCACATTCGACGATTCGCAAAGAGATAATGATATTACTCTTCAATGTTGGAATTACGATTTTGCGAAATGGTTCTAAGATTCAGGGTTTTGCGAAAGAGTGATGAAATTAGCAAAATCCTTCATTTCTCTTAAAAAAGTGGAATTTGGAAAATTTTAGCTTCATATCATAAACACTACAATGACTTGTCAATATTTTGATATCAATAACAGCAACTGTTGTATTCCTTCAGAAGTCGTTACTTTTTGCTATGTTGCATTTGAATGAAATACCAAATCATCATCGTTGTGAGTTCTACTAGACTCAACTAGACTTGATTTTGTGTTGATTTTGAATTCACTGAGTATTTATTGACCAGGGAGTTCGCGAATCCATGAACAACTTGACCGTTTACAAATCTATTCTGCTCAACATATGCAGTTGTATTTGAGTCCGCATAGGTTCCATCTAACGCAAACCTATATTTTGCTGTAAAAACTGCGCAGAAACTACTTTGTCACTAAAAGGGTACAAGCAGCGGAGTTTGCCTGCTATCTTCCACGTGCTCTTTCGGATACTTGTTTTCCAAATTGAGTATCGTCTTGTCACCTCAAAGACATATTATGTTCATCGAGACGCTGAAAAGAAATAAAGGCGTGTGTGATAACTGAGATTTTGATTATTTGAACTAATATATTGACAAACTTGCAGTAGATAAAAAGCAACGTATCTATTTTCGATTAAAAATAGAGCTTAAATGAAGCAACCATTTGAAACGCATTGCCTTCATTCAAGGATGCGTTTACTGTTATCGCTACATCAATTAAAGGTCTAATTTTGTCACGATAATATGCGAATAATCTTTTACTGATTTCGTAAAAAACAATGCAAGGGCGTTGCAAAGCATGCTTGATTTTTCCCACGAAGACTCGATGCCAGTTTATGAGGTAACTAACGATCTTCTCAGCTTTTAAATTGCTTGTTGTAATGCACTCGTTAGGGGTGACTCGTCGGATGGTTAACTTATCCATCTGTGCACTACATGAAATTTGAAAAATGGCGTATCACTGTAAACCAGCACCTCCTAAAATCGAAGAAACCTGCATCCTAAAGCGCCACACACTAGAATTTTAGGAGGTTGCGTGAAATAGAATGTTGACATACTAAAGAGAACAATAGCCCTAGTGCGCTAGCCTCCTAAAATGCTTTGCTTTAGGATTTTTTTATTAGTTACGAATAGTGTCTTGCTTTAGTGTGTGATTTAGGAGGTGCTGGTTTAGAGTGTACTATAATTGATTGCACCATACGGGAGGTAATTGGTCATAGCAGTTTCCTTCTGCTTTTATCCACTTGTAATTCAAAATAGAAGTAGAAGGTAAAACTATTTACAAAGGTAGACGTTTCGTGACTCTGTCACAGGCTCAAGCCGCGACTAAGCGATCAAATCGATCAGTATTTAGGATCCACTTCACATTTATACTTCCGTCACCTCTGATTTTACTGGCACTGAGGCTGTGACAGAGTCACGAAATGTCTGCCTTTGTAAATAGTTTTACCTTCTACTTCTACTTTGAATTACAAGTGGATAAAAACAGAAGGAGATAGTTCTCACTACAAACCGCTATGGCCTACTATACACTTGCTTTAGAATACTTGGAGTATTATTCGCCATCAAGAGATCGCATGCAACCATGTAAAAATTCTTGTACTTATTAATAAATGTTAAATCATTTTAATTTTTGGCATCATATGAATTATGCTCAAATGTCATGTGTTATGTGGCACGCTTACGCTTTATCAACACCCTATTATCGTGTTTGTTTGTTAGGTGGCAGCATTGAAATCCATTGTTTATTTGAAGTTGACTAAAATGGAAATTGACTCAAAGTCACGACACATTCGGGGGCATAGAAATAACAATAATAATTCTGTGTTTGTGAATACCACAAGCGGTATTACAAAGAAATATACACAGGAACAAGATCACGATTTGATGGAAAATTTGACAAATGAATTGTTGTAAAGAGTCATTCTTCTGTGGAAGGGACGCAGAGCTCATATACGTCTTATATTGCTGTTATTCAAAAAACTCAGCGAAAGGATGCACATTCGCATTCGTGGCGATCTTTTGTTTATCTTTTGTTAATCGATTGTTTATCTGAAGTTGACCAGAATGGAATTCGACTCAAGGTTGCGGCACATCCGGGGGAACTAAGTTGGAGCATGAAGAACCAATGAAAAGCTTAGAATTGCACATTTAACTAATTCTAGCTCAATGATTCAGCCTTTGACAAGTTTATCTAAGTGAAAATGCGTGCGATTTTTGTGCCATTATTGTGTATTGCATGAAGATTTACTTCCATTCTTGAGGTTTTATTGTTTTCATTTTCTAACTGCGACAGGGAATTCTGTGTTCTATAAATGATTATGTGGCGTGAGAGCGCTAATCACGTGAATTGCACAAGAAATACACAAGTGACTTTCTCATTACAAGGAAATCGCTATTTCCACCGGCCTGTTTTACATTTCTTTTTATGAATTTCTCTGTTGCTATCTCTTTATGAGATTGTATGTCTAGATGAATTTCATCCAGGTCAACATCTCACTGTGATTCAAATCATGATAACAGAGTAAAATGATGTTAAAAGGAAAAAGGATTTGAATAAAATAGTCATGATATTTGTCATGGAGCAGATGCCTCGCTTAATGATATTCATGACGGAGGTGCAAATATTACTCTCCTTGTCCTCAGGGGATTGCATGAATGAGATGAAAATTTCATTATGGTGAGAATGTTTGACATTTGATAAACTTGCTTGCGATCGTATACGCGTGATTTCTAATTTCCAATCTTGTCTGCCTGATAATTCACTTGACAGCAGTTAAAAGTGCTCTGAATATTCCAATTGAAAATATAGATGACTGACTCGATATTGTCTCTCACAATCTTTCTTATCTTTTCATATTTTACCCTCTATTCATGTCACAGAGCTGCATTTACATGGATTAAATTTGTAAATTTAAAAGTTCATCCCAGAGAGACCGACCGGAACAACAAATCGGATTGACAAGATGCGTAGAGGAAGGTTGACTATAAAAGCCATATTTTCAGAATGTTTTGATTGACCATATCTGCCGCGGTGAGCGAATTTCTCCCCTCGACCGGCAAATCAAAACAATGCTCTTTTCTGTGACATTTTCAGCTTGATTTTGGGCTATTCTGACTGGTGCAATTACTATGCTATGATTAGTCATGACCCGTGCATGACCCGTGCATAATGCATAAAACGCATAAAAATGTATATTTCAGCTTTAATTGCATAAAAATGCATATCATGAAAATAAGCGCTTTAAATTACATATAGATGATTTCTTGAAAAAACAGTTATCATGAACAAATTGTGTCTTGCTTCCTGTGTTGACACCTATCTTCTCCTCTCTGTCTTTTACCTTACATTACGGTCTAAGGCTCAGCAGTGGACAATGTCTACTTTTATCTTGAAGATTCCCTATTTTCAGAAGACACTACATGCTATATATGCTGCTTATTCATTGTCGGATTCCTGTGATTCCTTCACGTTGTCGCAAGCTGGAAAAAGCTCACATGTCACTGCCAACCTCTCCGATAACCACCCGTTGGGGCACATGGATAGAAGCAGTGGAATACTACCTCACCAATTATCAGACCCTGAAAAAAGTGATTGTTGACTTGGATGATGATTGTACAGCAATCGTTAACCTGAAGGAGCTAGTCGAAAAATCGGACACCGAGATTGCAAGACGTATCGTAGACATTTCCTCTAAATATGGCTCTATTCCTCGTTGTCTGAAGCAGCTTCAAGATCGCAAGTACAATCCATCTCAAGCCAAACAAATGATCGATGGTATCAGCGATGACTTTGATGCGAATGTAAGGACCAAGCTGGAACACGTTCTTTAAAGGAACACAGAATTCAAGAAGCTGGTTGAGAGGGATTTTGAAGGATATTCATTGGAAGAAGAATTGCTACTGTCGCGATCTCCGGTTACCTCTTCTGACGTTGAGAGACGTCTTTCAGAATACAAGGCATTTATGAAGAACAATCGCATTAGTATGAGTAAAAGAAGCATTCGCATGCATTGTGTATTAGGAATGAACTCAAAGTGCTGACAGATTATTCACCATTTATGCATACATAGGCCTACATTCCTTACTATATTGCAGCTATTTCTATAATCAGAATGATATTGCGTAAATACAGTTTTCATTGCATAAAAGTACTTTTTATGCGCATAAAACGATCTCTTGTTAATGCATATTTGGTTGACCCTGGTCATGACATACTGGCGGCCAAAAAAGCGAGGACACCAGAAGAAGTCATCTTTATCAACGCATTAAGCGTTTGATAAGATGTGGCCGCCACACTTCTGTTGTACTGTTGCAACGCACTGCTGTAACCGGATCGGGACACTGTTCAGCAGGTTTTTGATGACAATTTGAGGTATCGTGTTTCACTCGTTCACTAGTCGCTGCACAAGTATTCTCAAATCTGTTGGAGGATTTTGTTGATATTTGTGATCTTCGCTGTTCCTCTTTATCTTCAACAACTATTGCACGCCTCGCTACGTAGACGTAATTCAAACTCAAATGTCACTCAGGACCCGCTGAACAGTGTCCCGAGCCGGTTACAGCAGTACATACAGAAGTGTGCTGGCCAATAATAATGTGGTTGCCGTTCATAAGGATGATATCCTCTGGTGCCTTTTCTTTGGCCGCGAGCATAATATGGCTAGTCATCATAACTAGTCGATACCATGCTCATCAGTTACTGGGATCTCTTGAAAACAAGGTATCTAAGGACATGCTTTAAACTGCTTAAATACATGCTTAAAATCACGGCTATAAATGTCATGTTGGAAAGGAATGTTTAAAATCTTGTTTAAATACAAGGTTGAGTATGAAAAAAGCATATTTGAAAACAATGTACCAAGCACGACTTAAAAAGCTTCATGTAGCATCCTTGTTTTAAAAGCTACAGTATCTAAAACATTGTTTTTTGTAAAACACTGCGTCCAAACTTTCTTTTTTGTCTGGTAGTGTGTTATTACTACAATATTTGTTAGCCTGCATAAGTAAATCTTGCATCTAATCTCTTTATTTGGAAATTTCTAAAAAACAAAATCATAAAAATCATGTTTTTTAACCATTGTTTTAAAACATGATTTTAAAGTTCGCCATGTTTTTTCATCTTCAGAAACCGGGTGTCCCTATAGTTTAGATCATGTTATGTTGAGACGTCCTGAAAAGAGTTTACTGTTATCTATCAAGTATTCCTCAACATGATTGAAGAACGAATATTGATGAATTGCACTCAAAGTGAGGATATATATTAACAACTTAATCATGCATCTTTACAACCCATTCCAACTAAATAACATGAATATTACAGAAAGAATATCCGGCAGATATAGAGACTGAGTAATTTTTAAGCATGATGATTTGCAGATGCGCTTACAGCTGCAGATGTTGATTGTTAAATAACAACAGAATTGACAGCAAAGCATCAAGGAAAGTATTAGATAGATTTGATGACGCTGCAGTCAAAATCATTTCAAAAATGTAAAAAAGCCATTCTTTTATCGCATTTTTTTGTTCACAATGATTTTTTCACAGCCGCAGACACTGCGTTTGGTAAGGAATAACGCGCTCGATTTTTTTACTATAGTAGAAATTGCTTCGACCAATGAGACACCAATTCTAACTCATATTTAGATTTAACTTTATCAAAATTATCATCATTTATTAAATTCAATTTAGACCAATATTAATTGCATGTTTGACTTATGTCTTCCATCGGGTAGTTAAGCACAAAATTCCTATAATAAGGTGCTCGACAACACTACAACCTTCATACCTGATTCATTGATTCTGTTTTCAATCTCCTACATATTAGGTGTAGCATATTATTGGTTATAATATTCATTAACGAAACATTTGCCTGAGATGCAAAAATTATGAATACATCTTCATACCACCTAAAAAATAGTGTCAGCTGATACTTATTTTGCATGTAAAAACTTTCATCAAAGATAGACCGAATCCTGTTTTTATGAAATCTGTACTTACTACAATCTTCATGTAGTTATCAAAGTAACAATTATTATTTCGAATAGTATCTTTTAAATGATGATGGGATATATTTGCTAAGTCAATGTTTCAAAAACAATGTCCGGTGATACCATGAGAATCAAACTAATTTTTGGTGCATGGAATGCTGATTGTCGTCAACGTTGCTAGTCTGATTACAATATGAATGTAGATACATTTTAGGCGCTCTTTTCAAGAACTCACAAAACTTACAAGAACTTGCAAAAGTGTTCGCACGAAGTCGTACAACAATACTTAAGTTATCTCATTTATACTCTTCTTACGTAAGCTTTTCAAAAACATATAAATCTTCGAAACTGCAATCGAAAATGTGATTGAATTTGACTGTGAAATCACACTCAAAAGTTCTCGATCAACCCTTTCTTTTATGCTCTTAGAGAAACCTCTTACCCTTCATCTTCTCTGTCTTTCCGCCTGCCCCTCAAAGATTCCCACTAACTGTTAAGTCAACGCGTTGAACAATGCATTTCATTAACTCATTCATTGACGCCTTTTCCTGCCCGGTAGCACTTGATATCCGTAGATATTAATTATCTCTTCACATCTCACACCCATGACGTCATTACGGTTGATAGTGGTGTTGAAGTGTTCATGTTGTCGCAAGATATTAAAAGAAAACAGAAAGTGTAGTGAGCGCGGAGTAGATTTCATGGATTTGTTATTTCTGAACCTCGGCGAGTGTTGAATCAGCGCGAGAGGTGTTCACAATCCGGTGACCTGTGTTTAACTTGAGCCAAGTCATCGAGACAGCAAATATAGCATCTGTCTCCCCTCTAAAGGCAACTCGGAGTGTGAACGCATCAATTAATAATGTGGAAAAACATTTAGTTAATCTTCTCATGCTGCCAATGGAGATCTGCGAATGACCTTCATATTCAAGCATTTGTGATGAGTAATTCAGTGAATTGACTGTTCAATCAATGATTTGTGTATTCTTTCTACTGTACTTTCTTAAGAAAACTTGACTAAAGGTAGCACTGAAATTGGAGCATTGCGTAATCTTGTTTGTCAAAGGCAGAAACCAATTCGTAGCTCTGTACTTAACGTCACATTGAGCACACCAGCCACTAAAGAATATAATAATAAATAGTGACTACTACTGCTTTATGAGTAGTGTTAATTCATTCAATCCCATCTGTGTGTGCGTTAGTAATCAACACCATGAAAATCTGATTTTTCTCTTTGTTTAAGTTAGTGAGACGGGAGTAAGATAGTGGTGGTTCTTTATGACAATTTCAGCCGCCCATCTAGACACCGATATAAGTCAATGTTGCTAGATCTTAAGAAGAATCAAATTACTGAAACGTAAATTATAATTTTTGCCGCAAGTTTTCCATCAAAATACTTTTAAATATGACGAGAATATTTACGAAGAGTTCTGACAACACAGAATTAGATCTGCGCGCGTCTTCGGCTTCCTAGAATCGAAGGATTGTATGTAACCTTAATATCGAAATGGCACATCACATCACACAACTTGCTCCTTCTCGAATGGATAATTCGTGTATCGCTTGTTATTGGAAATGGCAAACAATAAGCTGTCAGCAGAGGACACCAGAGCCAGTGAGAGGCGTGCGTGCTGTGATATCACTTCGTACACACCAAAACACACATCCCTGTCTAGCTAACATTCGATTCAGTGCATGCACTATGCAGTGAGGAATGCTGAGATGACGATGGCGGAATCATCAAGTGAACTATTTTTTAATAATGATCGGAAGGGCCAACATTATTGAGAAAACCTGCGCGCAATGATTTGAATTCTTCGAATCTGAAGGAATTGTGGCAATCGAAGCACTTTTCTGGAACTCACATTAATCCGCAAGCGACGCACAACTTTTTCCTATCTCTATACGGTAGTAAGAATTCGTTTTTGCCCACTTAATGGGTTCCTCGATATGCCGTCGATTTCGTATTAATCACACTTCTAGCAAACCGAAGCAGATAAGCAGAATATTTAATTCTGTGACTGAAAAGGTGATGGACAACCACTTGAAGCCACCATCGTTTAGGTAACGTTGTCATAACAACGCATGTACTATTGTGTATATCTGTTCTAGTCCTTTATTATAATGGAGTGTCTGATTTTTATGATTAATGATATGCTGTCAAATAGGGAAGCGTCTTTGAGTTGCCACTTTCCAATCAGAAATTTTGAAATTTAACAGCGTTCAAGAAGTCCTACTTTTTGAACTAACTTGAGATAAATCCCACAAAAAATTCATTGGCGCTATTTCTTGATGAAATGCGAGATGTACACACAATTAGTTGGCAACAGACTATTAATGACTTATTAATAATGTACCAGTCCAATTTTAGGTGCACAGTTCCAGGATTCTCAGCAGTGATAAATGCGCGACTGCCTAGCTTAGAGGTCAGGACCTTTGAAATGCATTGCCTAGCCTTTGCCAGCCATCGAAAGCATTTGCAAATTAAAATATTTTTGTTATTGGCAATAATGTTTTCAGTTATCAGTAACTGAATCCTAACCACTATTAGTATTTGACGACACTTTGTTGTTATGCAAATACACAGCCATTTGACAGTCAATTTAACAGAAAAGGCAGCATTTGGCTGATGCTGCGTATTAGCAACATATTGCCTACTTATCAAACAATTCTATCATTACGTATGCTGTTTAATAAGCTACTACTAGCCCACTAACTATTGCATGAACTTTTGCAAAAACTGGATGATGTTCTTGATAATTCTCAATTAATTGCAATACAGTGTATAAAAAGCGATTAGAATGCTGTTTATAGATACGAAGTCATGACGATGGCAATCCTGGATATTTAAGATCTTGATGTCATATGATAATTCAGCAATTTGATGCTCTTTAATTTTTTTAGTGCACACTAATCTGTCACCTCCTAAAATCGAAGAAATCTGTGGCAGAAAGGATGTGGCAGTCAGTATATAAGTATACCTGTATATGGAAAATGTAATTTTTTGCAGCAAAATTGGCAAAGGTAGACAGCTCTGTGTGATGTTTTGACTGTAAATTGTCTTTTCTGAGCAGCCACTTTTCCCTGTACATTGTCTGATGTTGTATTTGACAATTGGCTGTTCAACATGCCTGTCTTTTTGGATTTCATTTGGCTGCGTAGTCTGCTGTTTACAATGATTGGATCCCAACTTCGTGCATCATTCGCGCATTATTCTAAATTACCAAAGTTTTGTGCAGATGCAATTTCTATAATCTTGAATGTACTACGCATGCAATTTGAATAGTAACGAAAATCTTTATCTCCTTGCAGCCGATTCGGGAGTTCGACAGGGAACGTATTACCGTTTACACGGCCTACGTTAGTTGTCAGGACCATGGAAAGCCTTCTCTAAGTGCTCAAAGTAAGGTATCGGTGAGGATAAAGGATGACAATGAACACGACCCAGTATTTACAAAGAAGAACTTCACAAAAAGTATTTCGGAGAACCGACACGTCGGCGAGCGTGTCCTTGGCGTCTCCGCCACTGATGTTGACGCAGACGCGAAACTTCGCTACTCGTTGGATAGCGACGGACAGCAGTATTTCCGCATCAACAGTGAACGTGGAGACATCTTCACATTGGGGACTCTGGATCGTGAGGTGGTCAGTGTCATCAATTTCGGTGTCCGCGTTACCGATGCCGATACAGGACGTATTAGGACAGCGTCCGCTTCTGTACAAATCCTTGTTCTCGACAGCAACGATAATGCACCGAAAGTGGTCGGACAACGACGATTCTCAGTAAGTACATCGAATTTCATTTGTTTCTCGAATCTGGACCACTTTTACAGCAGGAAATGTGATATGCTATCACTTTGACATTGATTTACAGATCACATTAAGACTACACCCATAAAAAAATTGGTTTCCTGAAAAAACAATTTCGGTTTTTCAGCCTGTCCCAGGAGTGAAACCAAGCGTCATCGGTTTTCTGTAAAACCAAAATTGGTTTTTCAGCTTTTACATGTATATATTGGTTTTCTAGAGAACCAGTTTGGCTTTCCAGAGGACCGTTTGGTTTTCTAGAGAACCGGTTTAATTTTCTAGAAATCCATGTGGTTTCCTGGAATACCAATTAAAAACCAAAATTTTTTAGAGTGTATGTATGTTTAGAGAAGACAACTCTGAAAAAATCCTTAAGGTAGTACCGTAGTTTGTTGCTGTTGAGCGCAGTAGGATGGCGGCGGATCAGGTGACACCAGAGGCGTTACCGGGGAAGGAGGTCGGTCAGCACGCATCTTACTGCCCCCCCCCCATAAAAAGGGTCCACGGCAGCACACTTGGGCAGATTTACCTCGCCGGCATCTATGGTCGGAGTCCAAGGTGACTCAGAAGTCGATTATGCCGCTTTGTAAACGAGCAGCCGAAAAAGGACCGAACAGCTTCGTTGCGCATCTCAGTGGACAAAGCTGACGGTATCAAGACATTCCGCAACATCACAGCTTAGCCACGCATGCAAGGCAACAAGAATGAATGAGTACAAGTTTAGCATTCCGCTTGGACCGATCTCGTTTCACTTGCCATCGACGACATACACAGGAATGCAGCTGCGTTATTCTAGAGGACAACATTCACGTAATGACCCAATACAACGCAGCTAAAGTGATTTTGCACATAAAAGCGACAGGTTAACTAACATTCACGTCCCAACCCAGTCTGACTCGCACACATTTCGTAATGTACTCCACTCTATCATCGTCCTCCCGTAGACTTCTACACACTCGCTACCTTTCCAAAACGACCTCTTCTGAACTCCGAGGTGCACGGAATATCCCGCTTTCAAGATTTTCAGACACAGTTTTATCCAACTACCGATTTTTAGATTGGTTGTTGGCAGAGCACCAGGACGTTCAGTTGCTTTTAGTTCCTAGCTACCTGTGATACTTGGTACATGGGGTATTTAAAAGTGATAATTTATCATACTGCGAAAAATCCCTTTCACTGTCAGTGCATGTTTCCCAGTTTTCGACAAATGCATTCTTTAAATCTGTCTTAATTTAAATTGACTATTTTCTTGGATCTCCCTCCAATTGATTGCGTAATCGAGTAAAAAAACGAGGTTCTGCAAAATGTTAAGTGCATGCAAGCTAACTAAATATTTTCAGACTAAGTGCATATATCTCAAGCATTCAATATCTTTCGAATATCAAATCATTCTGATAATTGAGTTGGGTTGCCGCATTCGTTGCTCTTCCATCGTTGGATGATTCTGAAAAGTCAGTTTATTAAATCATCTAAGATTACATGAGCGCTGAGCCATGCACAATTGAAGCCATAGAAAAGAAATGAAAATGTCTTTTCGTGATTCGTGATTCAACCACTTCTACGGCTCTAAGACATCTGGAATTTATTGCATCTATTCGAAGCTGGTTCTGCACTTAGAAGGCTTCTTCCTCAATCTGTGAGCGTCTCCGGCGTAGCGAGAAGAGTTAATTTCCTGAGAAAACCCATTTGCCAGCACTTTGAATGCACTCCTGCAAACCAGAGATAACAGTTGCATTACGTAAGGAAGAGTTAGTATGTCTCTTGACCTTTTCGCGTTTAAATTTTATCGCTATCCTCAATAATGGGAGACTTCCTTTAGTGCTAGTTATGCATTTAAAAGAAGCAATCTTGAGCCACGCTTCTTTGCTTTCGAACGCACTCTAGAGAATTTCTTTATCCGATGAACCTTGATTTTCTCCCCCAACATTCCATTTACCACATGATTGAGTTCCATTTAGTTTATCATTGCTTATTTTCTGACGTGATTGATGCTGGTGTAAAGGAGGAAAGGTTGGAACAAGGACTAAAGGAACGTCACAGCATGTTGAAGATTAATTAATCTTTAATATAAGTCGTGTAGAGGTGATTAGATGACTCGGTGGTAGAGCAACAACAATCCATGCTTGCAACATTTCCAACAACATCTCAGTCATGAATTCGGGAAGAGCAGTAAGTAATACATCTCCTATTTAAACTATTATACTCGGGGGAGGGGGAATTCCTGTTGACTTTTTTAAAAATTGCATCTAAACTGTCTAAACTGAGAAATGCATAGAATTGAAATATAAAAGCAAATTCACAAGTGGCAATAATCGAAATGTCGATGAGAAAAAGTCATTATTATTTAATTAAAACAATAAGTAATTATCTACAAATGATGCATTTACTTCATTGCTGATGCATTCAAGTGCAAAACTGAACTTGTAATAGCTACGACTCACATTTTTTCTGAATTTTGGTTTCTGCATATTTCTGCACATTTCTAATACATGTAACTAATATATACATGTAACAATATATATATATATATATATATATATATATATATATATATATATATATTGATTGATTGATTGATACATACAAGTGAAGATTTGCAAGTGAATAGCAATATACTTTAAATACTACTCATAATGACTTTATACGTGGTAGCAGCTTTATGCTAAAAGCAATGGATTCCAAATCCTTATTTGCCTATTAGATTCAACCTATTCACGGCTTCTCTCATTAGATTAGACCAATAGACGGCTCCACAACCCCGGAAATCATACTCGAGAGAGCGTGTCATGACCTGGGCCCGCTACTGCCCCAACTGGGTAACACACCCCTGCTTATTAAAATGCATGTATGTAATTGTTCTTATTAGTGTCCAAGATTGAGTTGAACAGATTAAGGTTGATTTCCTATAAACGTGGTGCTCTGCTGAATCTGCTATAACCGGCTTGATTGCTGGTGATGAATCTTTTTTCATCACTGCCTCGAGTTGGCTTCTGACAATACAAAATTGGTCTACTGTTGCTCTGAAGTTGTTTTTGGTTAAGTTATCTTGAGCCGTGCACATCTCCAGTCCGCTGTATTATACATTTAATTTCACAATCCGTCTGACTAATTTGATTCAACGCATTTGCTTCACGATCAAGATTTGCTTCACAAAGATGAGGGTTTGTAGCTGTGAGGACCTTATTCATTCTCATTTCTCTTGCGTCGCGGCAGTCGTGTGGCAGCCGGATGTTGTGGTGTGAGGAGGGGTAGAGTGCAGTGCATAATGTCCCGAATCATTCTCCCATACACCAAGTCAGTTAGAGAACTACGGACGTCAATAAATAATATATTCTCAGTTCATATCTCTAATCAGAGTTGCATCTGTATTTTCAATCGAGCTTGAAGAGATTGAATTTCGATTGTTTGATGACACTTATACCTTCAACTTCTGTCAACGTTATTTCACTCCAAATGATCTTTCCTGAAATTCGCTTTTTTCTGCTTAATATTTCATCCCACAGACGCAGATTGCCGAATCTTAAGCAGTTTTAATGCAGAGAATTGGTTGATTGGAGGGAGAAATTTAAATGTTAAAATCTGAAACATTGGCAGAAGAGTAGCAACCATAGAAATAAACTGTTTATCTGAAGTTCGCTAGAATGGAAATTGACTCAAGGTCGCGGCACATCCCGGGGAACTAAGTTGGGGCATGAAGAACCAATGAAAAGCTTCGATTTACTCATGTGACTGATTCTAACCCAATGATACAGACGTTGGCAGTTGCATCTAAGTGAAAATGCGTGCGATTTATGTGCCGTTATTGTGCATTGCATGAAGATTTACTTCCATTCTAGAGGTTTTATTGTTGTCAATTTCTATGGTAGCAACAGCATCCAGCAACAGTTCAGGCACGGGAAATCACCGCTCAAATGCCTCAATATGACCATAGAATTCGGACGTTTCGATTTCAGAACCTGGCAGAACACCTGTTTGAATATTAATGAAATGGGACCGTTAGCGTTATGACATAGATATCTAACAAACCGACCTCTATGATTCAATCTATGTCTGTTGCTAGATCTTCGGAATAATCAGATTGCTGAAGCATGCAACCACAAAATTAGATTGTTTAGCCGTGTCACTTTGCTAGAAGTGCAAACTGATTCAAACGGATGGCACATGCAGGAACTTGCTAAGTGGGCAAAAAGACATTTTTGATACCTTACAGAGATAGGAAAAATAGTCGTGCGTCGCTTGCGGATTGCTGTGAATTTCTTCAAAATACCGATTACCACGATTCCTTCAGATTCGAAGAATTCAGATCATTGCGCAAAAGTTTTCTCGATAGTGTTGGGGCCTCCGATCATTATTAAAAAATAGCTAACTTGATGACTCCACCATCGTAACAGGCGCACGAAAAAACGTTCACAAACTTCTCTGTAGATCGTGACATCGACTGTGTCTCTTTGCTATGTGATCCGGTTGATGACAGTTACTGAAACTTTGCACAATTTTGAGTGCTTAATGTTAGACTGAATGCCCATTGTTCGATTGCTATGGTATTATGTCAGCAGATTGTTTCATTTGATTAGCGTTACATGCTCCAATGCTTCCTTTCTAGTCAAACAGAAGAAGAGACGACCTGTCTAATTTTGTGCATGCACCAATTATAATTTTATTTTTTACGGCAACTGCAAGTTGCTTTATCAAAATGCTGAAAAGAATTCGTAATAACCATGAATCTTTACAAAATATACAGACAATGCACCGCTGCCTAATACTTGTCCACTTTATATTCAAAGAAAAATAGGATCAACAACTGCAAAGTACAATAGCATAGTACCGGAATGTTGTCGGTCACTGGAAACCGTCAGTCTACAGGTACTTTTATCATGACAACACATGTACACGATGTAGTGTTGATTTCAATGTGCCTTTACCACAGCTGTGTGCGGTACACCGGCTCTCCGGCTGGTGCATCGAAGTTGTGAATTTCGACCAATTCGACTGCATTCTTATAATTACTATTCATTCATTCCATCTTACAGCTTCGTCAAAACAAATATGAGGAGAATAAGCATAAAAGTATTGAACAATTACATGTAAAGAACATGGTTTAATTCTAAGTGCTACCTCCTAATTCTAGGCTTTTGATTTCTATTTACTATATAAATGAAATTTCATGAAAATCGCAGCAATGTCCTGAAATAGCCGATGCATTTTTGATGGTGAGGAAAAGTACATGACTGGATTAGATCTTTCAGTTACGAAAATTAGATTTACTTCAAATTCGTGATAAATCAATTTAGGCCAGAAATCTAATTCCCGCGACCACAGAAGTTCAGAATCTCGTACTGAATTTCTAACACGGAATTGTATCCCTAAATGTGATATCACTAGGCATTACCTACTCACAAATCAATATATGATAATGGCTCTAAAAATGCGTCATTTATAAAAAGGTCTAGCGTGCGCTCTCCTCTAGTTTTCCTGAAACTTTTCTTAAGCAGGTTTTTCATTTAATTCGAAGCATCAACATTTGGACACGCAATTAAAGACATGCCCGACTAAACTCAAAGTGTTTAAACCAACGATTCGCAGAACTATAGTAACTCGAAACAACTTATTATTCGGTCGCGTACTATTGTCATATTAAGTACCAGTAGCACTATCATACCCGGTACACCGGTGAGAACTAGTGCGACTAGCGCACAGCTCTAGCTTCTACTTTTACCATAGAAATACGAAACTCTATATTCGTAAAGGACCAGAACGGTCATGGAAATTGAAAACAATGGGACCGGTGCGTTGTGGACAGGCGCTATTTTGACATCGGTGCCTAACAATGACGAATCCAACGGTTGAATCAAAGTCACATGAAATGCAAAATCATTTTGATAAAATGGCTGACAAGATTTCAGCTATTTCAGGTTTCAGAAATTTGATTCTTCTTAAGTTCTGGCGACATTGACTTTGATCGGTGCTTGAGTGAGCAGTCGAAATTGCCATCAACAAACAACTGATGTCCAGTATAGTCACTCCAACGTAAGCAAGTCGAAAAGTCGAATTTCTGTGGATGTAGATAGAAATCAGTGTTTTCGTATTGTCTTAATATACATGTGCAGTATTACTAGAATGTTGCTATCTTACCCTATTTTTCTCCAGTAGGAGCCCCTGGGGACTTTTCACTATCGAACGATAGATTGCCACAGATTTTCCTTTAATTACTTCTGCACTTTTCTTTTCCTTCGTAGTTGAGGCAAAATTGCTGCGTTAAATTCAATGCTATTTTCATGGCCTCTGAAATTTTCCAATATTTTAAATTTGAGATTTTATGGCTTCAAGGTTTCTCCAACTAAGAGCTAGATCATTACTGTCTATACGTTTGTTGATGATATTTGTGTATTAAGTGCTCGTACTACTTATGATAATGATAAGCAGTGGTGAAAGTAGGCTTTGATCCGTTTCTTTATCATATTCAAAATATTTTCATACATGTTGGCTCTGAATTGGTGGAAGATATCTTTGGAAGATTACTTTGGTTGGAATTTCATTATTTTTGATGCAATCTGAACACTGAATTATTCTGAGAAAGCACGAAATTTATGATTTTTGATTTGACTTTACATTATGAAATCGAACAAAATTACTTGTTTAAAAATCCTATAGCTAATATGACACTTAATTGAGTGAGAATGAATGACCGACGGTTCTGCCAGAAAAGTTTGTGAATTATAAATGTCGCACATAATAAAATATAAACCTAAATTGTCTCAGCAAACCCGAACCTCTAATGATCAGCAATTGTGTTCATTTGACCTCATAAACGAAATGTCAAGTTATTTTTCACATACTATATCAACATGAAGAGAAAGACAAGTGCTTCATGAAACATCCATGATATTTCAATAACTTTCTCAAGTATTCTAGCCTTCTGAAGCATTCCTCCCACGTCTTAGCAAGTTCATGCGATGAATGGTGAAGGATTTTATCATTTATTCTTCCTAACTTCTCCATGCATATTTATTATTCATACTTTCTCTATTTAAATCTCCAATAAAACAGTTTCTCTTCTACACCACAACAATGTTTACAATACAACACTTGATATCTCTCTACCAACGTCCTACTGCTGTGCTGAACAGATTCCAATTGGAAGACTTAGGAGATTTGTTCCCATGCCCCTCGCCGGAGAACATTCCTTCATTGAGGGTCAATCTTTCGAGCAATAATTCCGTTGGATGTGGGTGCTCTACGGTTCCAATTTTACCGATTGAGAACTCTCCCAGTTAATTTCGCAAGAGTCGGATAACAATCAATAGTCGTTGTTGGATATAGATGGCTAACACACAGAAGAAGAAGAAGAAGCCGACGAATTTACAGAAGCCTTAACGGTCGCAATATCGACTGAAAATCTTATCTAAACCATTTCCTCAAACATTAAACTCCGGTTACTTCTGTAACTCGACAGTCTTCACGCTCTGATTGTATTCTAGTCTTCAAACTCCTGTTTTAAGAGCGCTGTGTCAAGATAAATGTCCGGGTTGGAGAACTTCATTCGCAGTGAGATTCGATAGTTATATTGTCAAGTTGTCAAAATGAATTAATGATTACATGATAATTAAAACAGCTCTCGTCAATTTATGCTTTCAATAATGTTGGATGATAATGGAGGACACTAATCACCGGTTTTCTCGCATTATGAATTTTTCAAATTAATGAATATTGCCGGCGTCATGAAGAATTGTGTCCTATAGGTGAGAAATCAATGAATACTATTCACCTCTGAAGTGATGATTTGATGGAATTTTTCACATGCTTGATATTTCATGCTGATATTCCCATCAAATAAATCCATTTCTCTTAAAAATTATGGAAAATAGAGTGGGAAAATTTCAACTTGTTATAAGACGATAATTTGTCACCCCAAAGCAATAAATTTACAACTGGTTCATCATCCAAGGGCATGTTGAATAGCAAATAGTAAATATCAATATAGAACCTGAATAAAAATCTCACACCAATGTTAACAGATGATTTTCGAAGTTCAGAAATGCTTTTGTTGGAGAAACTCAGAGCAAAAATAGCCGTATGTAGCTTACAACGGTCTCTAAATAATGATTGTGTTTTCATGATGAGTATTTGGTTTAAGAAACAAATCTCAAATGCGTTCGTTTATGCATTAAAGAATTTATCTGCTCATCGTTGTCTTACTCATTCGACGAAAATAACGAAAGCTGAGCAAACTTTTTCAAACTTTATTGTAGAAACCTTTCACGTAAAAGCTTGTATGATTACTAGCTTTTATCTGACTAGAGTAATAATTACAATTGCAATTAAAATTGCGCAATTGAAATTACAAAACTGTAATTAGTTATCGCAACCAATTAATCTTCTGATGAGCAATGTGTAATTGCAACCAAACACATTTTTAGCCATGTGTTGAGAAGTGATTGCAATTACTTTGCAGTCAACACAGTTATATATTCATTCAACATTCATTATGATATTATATTTAGATGTGTACCAGGGGTATAATTGCCGAGAGGCCTAACTCTTTTTAAAGAAACTGATGACAAAACTAACTGTCAAAATCTAAATTAAGAACCTGCAGTAAAGCAATTGTAAAGTTATTAGACTGTAATTGAAGAAAAACGTACTAATTTGTTATTGTAATCAATTACATTTCATGAGTAATTGACACAGCAAGTCTGGTTTTGAGACAACACCACAAGCGCATGTTACTGTCGACATGACAATATTCAAAGTTGTTTATTAATTCTGATAATTATTGTTTCACAATTCAAACGTTCGTTTCAACGCAGGAGGTATAAACTGCTGACTGAAAATAGTCTAAATAATAACAATGCGCTTGATTTCCATATGACTGAAAATCAATCCGTACAGGAAATAAGGTTTTGCAGTATGATACAGCGAAAACATGAAGTCAAATCCCATTGTACAAAACCTGTGTATGGAAATTGGTATCTGATAGTAGCAGATTGACAACATATCTGACACAACAATTGAAATTTATAATTTTTGCTCTTCCTAAATGCAAATGGCTACTTATCGTATTATGTAAAAGTCAAGTTGATGATCAAACCTGATGGTCACTTAATTTTCAGTAACAAACGGCTTATCCTGTGCATTAACGTCTCCCCGGAAATTTAGTTTTGATCGCACATGCATGGAAGCATAGTTAAATGGAGGTATTGCTTGAAATGCAGCACCAGAAACACCAATAACGTAAAAATCAAGCAGTTAAGTACCTGAATTGATGTGTACTGGAAGACGGTAATATCTAGTTGCCCAAATTTATAGCTTGTAACCTCCTGACACGAGGTGCTACTATTCGAGGGCGATGGTACATTCGTACAGATCATTAAGTCCATGACAGAATCTCAGAGAACACATTTTTCATTCGATGTGATGGATAAATGATACCTATCGACAGCTGCTTGCAGTCCTACGTGAAACGCTTCATGTATCAGACCGAGGTTTCTACCTTTATACCAATCAGCACTAAACGTACGCTGCAAACCGCTCCATACCAATCACATACGAAGGATGCATGCCAAGATATTTTTTGTTATATTTTTGCATAGATATGTATGCTTTTCGCATGATTTGATGCTTTTTGTCAATAAAGATCACACCAATGTTGCAAGGTGCTTACTACAATTTTGCAAGTAGTCTGACAATGACATTCAAGAGTCAAACTTACAATACTGAATTCGATTTTAATGCATGCAAGTCTAGGGCATTTCATAAATAATCAATAAGTATTCAACCATCAACAATTACGCATTATGTAATTTTGGAATTGAGCATATTATCAATCCGAAATAAAAACACATTACAATTCATGAACGCAAAAATAGAGTTGTCTTAGATATGTAAGTCAACATGGTTGCACAAAAGATATCGCTTGATAAAAATGATGTTATTCAAACTAATTCTTTACATAGAACTAATCAAGAGTCCTGTAAATGTTACTTGGCAAGTAGCTGCGATGACACAGCAAAATTTTCACAATAAATCCAATCTTGCTAAACACCACACTATCAAAAAAGTATATTGCGTGAAAAGTATTCACGACTGATATTACTGATAAAAGTTATTTGACAGTAGTATATCATATATACAATTTTTCGCTGAGTGACTTGAAGATCTACATACGAAAGCCATACGAATGAGGACGAATTTGCATAGGGTCTCGTATATAAAACATACCAGCAATTCATATTTCATCGTAAAACAGCCAATCACAGATAAAAATGTTCGCATAGCTACATACCAATCACATGCGAAAGTAGGTGAGGTTTCGTATGAAAAACATGCCAGATCTCCATAAACATACAAGAATCTGCCATCAAATGTCAGTTTCAAATTGTGTATGAATTTGTTATATGTTTGTATGTTATTTTCGTATCCAACGATTTACAGTGATGCATATATGGTACCATTCTATTATTACAGAAATAACTTACAAGTGCTTGTATCACATTGAGTTGCACTCCAAGTTTTCTCTATTAACTACTTAACTCTCGCTTCTACCTGAAATTTCTTTCGTTGAAGGCTGTGACTTCAGACAACTTCCCTCACTAAGCCTCTTGTTAATTACAAAGATCGTGACCGTTCTTTCTTACTTAATTGCTGTAGCATGCTTGCTGATACATAGATCCGGTTGTCGGGTATTCATGGCGTCTTTGTGACCTCATTGTTTTTCAGTCTTCGTCTCCTTACCTTCTTTATGTATTCTTTCCCGGATATCACATTCTGAAGTACAACACTGCAACCTCTGAATATTCTGGTCAATGCAGGGAATTTGAGTGCATTTTCGAAGACCCTATCAAATAGCTTTATTCAGCATTGTAGGGCAGTTTTGATCGGCGATTTTGTGCTGGCTATTTTATAAGTGTCCAGAAAAATTTTAGAGTTTCTAAATTATCCGCACATCAGGTGGGTGAGTAAGTCACTGAGTGAGAGAACACGTGAGTGTGTGAGTGATTGAGTGAGTGAGAGAACAAGTGAATGAGTGAAAGAACAAGTGTGTGAGTGAATTAGCGAGTGAATGAGCGAATGAGTCTGTGAATGAGCGAGTGAGTGAGTGAGTGAGTGAGAGAACAAGTGGGTGAGTGAATTAGTGAATGAGCGAGTGAATAAGTGTGTGAGTGAGTGAGTAGGTGAGCGAATGAGCGAGTGAGTGAGTGAGTGTGTGTGAGTGAGAGAACAAGTGGGTGAGTGAATTAGTGAATGAGCGAGTGAATAAGTGGGTGAGTAAGTGAGAGAATAGGTGGGTGAGTGAATGAGTGTGTGAGTAAGTGTATAGGTTAGTAGAGGAAAACTTCCAAAGTTATTAGATCAGATAACAATTTCACCAATTTTATGACTGTTATAAAGTATTGCCGAATTATTGTTGAAAATTATTTCTAGAAGGAAAGTATAAATTGACAACTTGTGACACACGCGCAAATCATTTGAGTTCCATAGTTGACTACCTGCCTCGGGACACTTGTGTGTGTGTCTCACCGAGCCAACAGGTGATCCTCGCTAAGTAGTCAACCATGCAGCTATTTGATCTGCTTGCCACTCGTTGGATACAACTGGCTTGCGGCACGATTTATGGCGATGGTTACCAGTTCAATTAAAACCTAAAAAACTAAAAGTCGGTTTATTAGAAATGTCCTCATTTCTTCAAATTTATTTCACTTGACTGCTGCACTCGGACTGTGTTTGTGAGGTTGAAACTGTCCGTGAGTGTCTAGGAAGGACATGTGGACTAAAAAAGGTCTTTGATGTGAGTCAGCATGACATTTCGCTTACAGCTACAAGTAGTTACCGGTTGAATATGCCAACGTCTTTAACAGGTGAATGTGTGTACTTGCGCGTCAGATTTATGATGCATAGTGAGACATAATTGCTCCACGTGAAGATTATCAGGAATAAGATGTCCTTAGAATAATCTTCAACTTTTAGCAGTTCTACGTTTTGAGTTATCCATGAATTGTTTGAATGAAACAACGAAAAACATCAAAATTCCGCCCCTCAGAAAATACTGGGAAAAAGAAAGTTCTCTAATGATTATATCATTGTTAAACAATTTGCAAGCAACCTGGAAGGAGGCTTTCATCGTGTATACTTAGGGAACATTCCGACACCGTCAATGTGGACAGGACGAATGGATGTTGAGAGGAAGTCAGTACTCTTAGTGCCAATGAAGAATGATTTTATTATGGAAATTCATGGATTTTAAAATAATGGTTCTGGTGAAGTGGATTTCGCGACATTGACGAAATTACTCACTTAGACAGAGCCACGGAACCGCGAAAGGCCTGTCTTATATTTCAATAAAAATTGACATTGCCTATAGAACATTTTCATTGTTTATTCACAGAATTAGAAAGGCTTGTCGAGAAGGCAGATGCTGCAGATGATTAGCTTCGTCACATGACATCAGTGAGCACTCTGACGGAAAGTCTGAATTGTAGGCAGTTGTAAACTTGAAACGTCGATTCGGCTTAAATGATTACCTTTCACCAATCACCTTCCCAATCCTTGGTTAGAGTGTGCTGTCCTGTAGAGGCATAAACCCGAGTTCTTTTAAACCAATCATTCGACGAATTGTATCCGATGCCCATCAATTCTGTGCTCAAAGGTAACTTGAGGATGTACATGTAAGTTACGAGGATTTTGTCGCCTAGTTTCTGTGTCAACTTAATTTGATATAATTCTAAGTGACTTGAACCTACGGACTGGTGCATGTCCGACCAGTCCAACGTGTGCATTAGTGAGCAGCGTCTATTTCAAGTGTTCTCCAGTTTCAATTTAGCAGCAGCCAGACATATTAATCATCCTACTAAATTATGATGCAGTAGTGTCAACCCAATCCATCTCATGATACAGAAGTAAATGTTCCATTCTCTTATCGTGGTCAAAGAAAACGATTGAGGATTTGGTATCCGCACTTCACCAGCCTTACGGCAAATCCAGGATACATAAACGTAAAGCAGCCTGCTGTGTTGTCTTTCAGGCTACACAGTCATTCTGGATGTCATAAGCCAATTTTGGGCCATTCCGAGCCACATTTATGAGTCTGCGGCAGCTAAGGATAAATTCATTATCAATTGAAAAACTAAATAACCTGAAGACATTTTTCTATTCAATTCCCAGACGAATTGGCACACAACAATATTTTAATAGAAGGATATCGTGTCAATTTTGCAATATTACTCATCATAGTTTTTTTAATTCAATGTTTGTTTGAAATAACGATTTTTTAAGGCAAAATACGTAGCACTTGTAATATACATATAAAGCTTTACACAAGATTTTCCCTGAAAAGCATCATCTATACTTTCCCTAACCTGGCAAGATTAGTGAATGAACGAAGACTGTGCCAGACTTAGTGTGTTGGCATGGCTCCGCGCTTTGGGTGGTGCATTAAAGTAAATATTCGGCCCGGCATGCGCTCACGTTTTCTTTTTTCTGCAGGTCGAGGAGAATCAAGGCGAGTATCATCTTGGCAAACTTCAAGCCAGTGACCCAGATGCAGGTGTAAATGGACAAGTCATCTTCAGACTCCTGGGAGTTCGCAAGAGCAAGAATCATCCGTTGCTTCGGTCAAATATCTTCGAATTGACCGCAGACGGATCCTTGAGTGTCACACGGAGCTTGGATAGAGAATCAGTATCTCAATATCTGTTGGAGGTGTTAGTTCATGATTTGGGGAATCCGCAGCTAAACACATCCTCAACAGTGACCGTGGACGTCTTGGATGAGAATGATAATGATCCTATCTGGACACATCCAGCGGTGGAGAAGGCAGCCATTAAAAATATCACAGATCTCGTCAAACCGGGTGACGTCATCACGCGTGTGCATGCACGGGACGATGACGTTATTCGTAACGTCACATATCATTTGATAGATGATGCACAAGGGCATTTTCAAGTAAGTAAAATATGCTGTTTCAGTCCCGGAAAGGTTAATGATAATAAACCTAGCTGTAACATCAACAGTTCGATTATGGATGTTACATAAAGTCTGCATATCAGCATGAATGTCTTTCAGTAATGTATTCCATTCTTCAAACATATATTTATTTCAATTCGTTGTTTACATGTTTAAAGACTGCCAAAACCAAATACAATGTATGTAGTGTAACCTATATCTGCACATATGTATGGTATGTCGGTACTTCTATTCTTCCCCCCCCCACATTTTTCAAGTTTTCAAAAATCATCAAATTTCGCCAAAGTTAGTCACATTGGGTTTAGAATGGACTTGATCTGTCACTGAGTGACACTACAGCACGACTGAGAAGTCTTACTTGAACCCTGAGATGAAGGATTAGTCCCTTGGATACTCAGTTAGAATACAAGATACAGCTGTGATCATGAACTTCGTGTGATTGTTGTCTACAGACAAATGACGAGCAGTTGTCTAATTCTGAGGCTGCAAATGTTCTACAAGTCAGATAAGAGGAGTTTTACACTCCCAACGCTTTGCCACGTCAGTGAGAACAGGTAGGAGCAAGAGAAGATCGTTGACGATGCAACATTCCGGGTGTCAACAGCAGAAATGTGGGGGGGGAGAATAGAAGTACCTGGTATTTCTATCATGAGCTTTGACTTTTCACGACTCTATTACTTACGATGCTATTACTAGAAAGCCTGTAGATCTTCAATTCTAAGTACATTTGTACGGTGGTTTCAGAATTACCTTGAAGACAGAAAGGCAATCGCTAAGCTCGAAAGTACCTTGTCCCGTTTGATAACAATAACAATAGGTGTGTCACAAGACTCAGTAGACGAGTGCAGCATTATCAGGAACAAGTACAACTTTACGCACCCGCTTAATATAATCAATCTAGTGCCTCGCCAGGTTTGGTGGTAGTGAGGCCGTGCAAGCCGTCAGATCATTGGCTTAACTTCTCAGCTTGCGAGATATGTTTTCTGTGTCAGCAACAAGACGCAATGAGATGCCTATTTTACCTCGTGACAGTCGGAGGCATTGAGATCGTTTATTAACATTTCTTCTGTCAGTCATTCGTTTAAAAGATGCAATGAGTTGATATAAACTAGGTATAGGCCAATCGAAAGATCTTATCAACGATTTTCAGATTGGCATTTCTATAAGGTAGAAATTAACTTTGAGGATCAGATGTGGATTTAAGGTCGAATAAATAATGTCTTTGTGTCACATGTGTCACCTCAGCGATAATTTTGCACAGGTAATTGTCTTTCAAATCCAAAACTGATATTTTAGCAGCCGCAGATGTGGGCCAATTCAGTCCTCCCTTCTTAAAAGAATGATCAAACACTTAACCAGTAGTGACGACATGTTTGATTATATTGAATTTACCAGTCATTTTGCGCAGGAGATTTGCTTATTTTAGTATTAATTAAGGGCGAATCCTCCAATGAGGCGATGGTTCATTAATCAGTTAATGATTAATTGTTTCTAAGAAGTACACCGTAGTCTATTTCTATGCATTAGTCACCAATCTTTAATTCACTTTCTCTCTTATCAGGTGGAATTACTGACTGGGAAGCTTCGAGCTGCGTCTCTTCTCAAGCCTGGTGTCTATCGACTTCGATTGATGGCTTCTGATAATGGAGAGAATCCTCGCACCGCAGAGATCACCTTCACCATCAACGTGCTTCACCATTCGTCTGCCAATGCGGCAGGCAGTCGATCTCCAATGAACTTTACACTGGTGGTTGGCATGATCGCGGCCACTTGCGTCATCTCTATCTCTCTCCTTGTTGCCATCTTCGTGGTACGACGAAGAACTCTTAGAACTCGTCGACCGAAGGCGGAGCTTGCAGGTTACACACAGGAGGAGAATCTGTACCCCACCAATGGAACCGTTTACCCGATTCCCGGTCAATCCTTCTACCACGGCGTGCCAATGTCATCATTCGGACAGCCAGAGAAGATCAACGGCCACACGGTGAGTGAGAAAGGAAGCAAACTAGTGTTCTCACCATAGATATCCGACTTTCTGCTTCTTTAAGTTAGTGAGACTAGAATGGACGTCGCAAACCACAATCTACGTCTTGCTGTTTTCTTCCACATTCTCTGCTCCATCTAGGACATCGTTGGGCTCTCGGCATCTATCCTGAACCATTGCTCTTGTTCTTCAAGAGATTCCGGTCTGTGAAACTGTGAAATTGCCTTGGAAACTTTGACGATTAGAAGTAGGCATTCCCTTCCCATGCCACAATAATCGCTACTCCTTTGTGATTGGCTTCAATTGTCTTGCTCCTATGGTATCGAAATAGTCTTAATCTGTCAAAGGCACTTCATGTCAGCTGAGGACCGTCGCCTTCTTATTGCCTTGCCTTGGGGCATTTTGTACGAACGACAGTATAACAACAAACTTTCTCTTATCGTCGTCAAAACCAGTTTCCCACAGTTTTCTTTGCATGGTCTGAATTTCGTCGGACTCTCCATTACCGTCTTGCCGGATCTTGAAAGCCAATGCGTCTAACTAGCTCCTGCACTTTTCATCGTAATAGTCCATGTCGGAGATTCAAGACCTGAATTTTGGTTTTTGGTCAAATCTACATTTTATTTCTATTATTTCCTTTCCTGTCATCCTCTTTCTCTCCTCTTTCACAATCTCATTTTCGCACCCCGTAACCTTCTCACCTCTTCTTGTCTCGGCACCACCTATCTCGCCTCACTCCAAAGAAAGTGAAATCCAATTAATTTGTTTGTTTCGTCTCGAGGGTCTCAAACAAACCATCCTCTACCTCGACACAATTTCTTATAAACTCTTCTTTTACGCACTCATCACTAACGAGCCGATAGCTCTCAGTCTTTTATACAAAATGGACGTGAGTCGTCATATAATAGAGGAATTCTGCGCTACTGAAGTTTGCGCCGATCTTAGTACCGTTGGAGAGCAGGTTTGGTTCGCAAGATGGAAAATGGAAAATTGACTGAATTGAAAGGAACATTTCTTAGATATTTTTAGGTACAGGATTATAATGTCGTGCGTACTGAAAATCCTTGAAAATCCTTCTGTCTTGCGAATTACACTTGCATTGACTGAATATGCAAAAACTTCGAGTTCATATATGAATGATGAGATAGACACAATTTTCACTGTAGAAATGAACTTGGGGAGTTTTTCCATAAAATGAGTGATTTCTTGCCGACAGTGGGAAGTTATTAGAATTCTGCAGCAATAATCAAGAAATGTGTCATAGAAAGTCTTCTGTTTCCGCAGTTTCTCGGTGATGAAACACTGGCGGACACAACACTATGAAGCAGACCTCTGCACTTCATACTGTATACTGTTAATAGAAGTTAAAAAATGAGTAACACAATTTACGGGATGCACAATATTATTGCTTCTCATTCTCTACGAAAGCATTTAACTTCCTCATTGGTCACATTTAGTGTTATTGGAGTCAGCGTTTATTCAAAATTCACCGAAATGCAATTGCATCCATGGTGAATGACAGGCATAACTGTGTATTCGTACATTTTGTTACTCTTGCTTTGTACCTCGTTTTCGTAGGTTGCTTTCGTAGCATGTAGTTAACTGTGTGCAAACAAAATGTAGCACATTGAACAGAGAAATCTTTAGGAACCAAATAATGATTAAAAGTATCATTTAAAATCTATTAAGGGCATTGCGCGGTGCACCGAAAAGTGTGAATTTCGACCAGTATGATTTCTTAAGCAGAGATAGAAACGAGATTTTCGGTCCGGAGGTCGGCTTAGGTAACTGGAAGGCTGGCATATGCCCGAAGTCATTTACTTACAATCTCTAGGAAACTCTGAAAATGTATTTAAGTGTTATAGGTCTAGTTAACAAGCAAAGTAAATGTTATCTATTTATGTGCGTCACGACAATTCGCCGAATTAGATTGTTTAAACGTGTAACTTTGCTAGAAGTGCAAACTAATTCAAAACGATGGCACATGCAGGAACTTACTAAGTCGGCAAAAAGAAAATTTCAATACCTTTTAGAAATAGGAAAATAGTCGTGCGCCGCTTGCGGTGAATTCCTTCAAAATGCTATGATCGCCACGATTCCTTCAGATTCGAAGAATTCAGATTACTACGCAAATGTTTTCTCGATAGTGTTGGGGCTTCTGATCATTATTTATAAACTTAACAGGCGCACGAAAACACGTTCACAAACTTCTCTGCAGAACTTAATATCGACTGTGTCTCTTTGTTGTGTGATCCGGTTGATAACAGTCACTGAAACTTTGCACAATTTGGCGTGTTCAATCTTGAACTGGCTGCTCATTGTTTGATTGCTATGGTATTATGTCAGCAGATTGTGCCATTTCACTAGCGTTTCATGTTCCAATGCTTCCTTTCTAGTCAAACAGAAGAAGTGACGACCTGTCTAATTCTCTGTGACAATTCCTTCAAAAGTGAGAACTCATTAGACAAATTCAAATGAAGCCGACCTAAAAATATGCCACTGACAGGTTTCCATCTCGATTTTCTTGCATTGTTTTGATCATAATTGATTCATTCCATCTTATTTGTTATTTACAGAAGAATCGGAGAGAAAAAGACAATATATAGATTCAACTAAGATATCATTTATTAATTCAGAGCCTCGTGCTGATTCCGGAGTTTTAATTCCTACTTCTTGAAAAGAGATTTAAAGAAAATCACGCTGAATTCCTACCTTACGAAAATCGCAGCTAATTTGTAAAATAAACCCGATGAATTTCATGCTGTTGAAAAAAGGTGGTTAGTTAGATCTTCCACCGTCAGAAGTTTGATAAATCATTTACGTCCACGAAATCCTGATTTCTGCGATCTAAGAATTTCACAGTGAACTTCTAATGAGGGAATTTCATTCCTTGATGCGATGTCATCAGTAGGCATTGTACACCTTCAAATCTTTACACGGTTGAGGTTTTAAAAGATGAAAAGTATTGAAAACGTCATCAATAAATCACAGGTCAGTCACGCAGAGGTCACCTGCAGAAGCATGCGTTCTCCTCCGGTTTTCCTAGCATTTTATATAATTTGGATTTAATTCCTGATGATATTAACCGTAGAGTAAGTATACGTAGGTAGAGTATCGACTGAAAAAAGTGTCTGTATGCAGTGAAAATTTTGACATGAGAAGATTGTTTTCTGCGGAGAGAGATCACGTTCCTGTGGTCCAAAAAAGTATCTGAGCAATTTTTAAAAAGCTAAATTTTTGCAAATATATATGCTACCGAGATGAAGCCCCTAAATAAGTAGTATGAAACAAGTTGGATATCAAAAGGAATGAATGTTTGCTAACTAGCATCTTAATTAAGCAGAGATTGAGCTGATGATGTAGGAAATTTCATGAACTGCACTACAATGCAAGTCCCTCAAGTATTGAGCAAGTATAACTTGAGAGCTTCTTGACGAGATGTCATGTTTTTAATTCAGTTTTCAGCGGCATGATTTTATAATTCACAATTGGCGTCATTTCTTGAAACTGAGAAGTAATAGTTGACCCATTTACATCTTATAAAGTTGATTATGATCAGCTTCTTTGATTGTGATGTTTTGATCTTTCAGTGATAGGTTGCTTGTGATATGATCACGCTTAAGAAAATAATCCTATTATAATAAAGCTGAGCTTTAAGTATTGGTAACCCATCGAATTGCTAATTTACCAAACTATATTACCTCTCCAAGTTGTCATGACATGGAGAATTAGTGTAATACTATCCTTTATTCTGTATTGCTATCATGATCAGTCAAATTCGTGCACATTTCTGAAAAAGTGCAAAAATTTGCATATCTCACAGGTAGTACCTTGGTCTCAACTCATGTTCATTTAATGAGCGAAACTGTATACACAGTGCGGATTTAATAAATGTTGAGTTACTACTCTGCCTAATATACCACTCTATGATATTAACACTTCCATGAAAGGACAGATATCTTCACCTTCCAGATTTTAAGGACTATCACAAGACTATCTACAACGCGAAACAACTCATTTCTCGGCCTCGCATTCTAGCAAGTGCTTCAACGTAACTTCTTAACATTTTGCACTGGTTAGCATACCCGCTGCACTGGTGTCAACAAGTGAAACCCTAAAAAGGCACAGTGAGAAGTCATTGATACAGTGGCTTCGGCTGCCAAGGACATGAGTTTAGTGCTTAATTTATTCAAGTATGTGGACACCTCTCCAGTGCCATCAACAAACTTCATCTCGGAGAACACGATCTCGAGAGAAGATGAATTCTAATGAACAGCAAATGGGAAACCATTACAAAACCAAAACTTCGTATTTGAGGTTATAGTTGGCAAATCGTTTATCAGAACCTTTGCTATAAGCCTATAACCTACATTTACTAAAGAAACTACAGTGTGAATGCTGTGGCGGCTGATATTGATAAACTGAGAATGAGTATAACCTGTCTACTCAAGACTAACAGGAATGTTATCCGCTCTAGATTCTGGAATGGCATAATTGAATAATTAGTAAAAGTTCTAATCACAACCGGATACGCAGCAGCCGTATTGTGAGGTTAAAGGAATGTACTTTTGGCCCTGCAGACGCAATCAAACCATAATTACTGCTCTTGAGATTCATACCGATGAGGAGCAGTGATGATCTGACATGCCTTCGCCACATCCCGCCTCATTACTGCCAACTTCGCTGCCTTGAAATTGGATTGATGAGAACGGAGGTGAAGGCAGACACGTCTAGAATTCGCCTCACACACATTGTCGCATGTGAGGAGACTTGAGGCGTCAATCTTAACACCACAACCTCAGTCACTTCTATCGCGGGAGATGGCGTCTTCAGGAAGGCGATATCAGACGGGAGGAGGGCTCACTTTCATCTCCTCATCAACCATAACAAAATGAGACTTTTCTCACTCGTTCGAGACTTCCAGACAGCGGAATGAAGACACTGCTAATGAAGCTGATGAGCTGGCAGATCGACCAATGTACGGAGATCCAGATTTCCTCTCTCGTGTACTCTCAGTCCGTAACCCGACTCTCCCGTCTTATCCTTTTCTCCCTCCCCCGTCGTCTACCTCGAATTCTCTCCCTCACAAAAAATAAATTTCGCAGATTAAAGCTCGAATCTTCGAAGTTCCCTTTCCTTTCAATCGGAAGGTTGCAATATCATTTGAGGCGCCGATGGATTTACCTCCCCTTTTCCTTGTGCCTCTGATCCATGCTCTTCCCTCCCTTTATCTCTTTCATACTCTTCTCCTTCACCCACGCTTTCATATTCTTCTTTCTTTTCCTTGTCTATTCCTTACTTTTCATTGTTTTTGTATTTTTCTCCATTTCTTTGTTTCTCATCTCTTTGGCATTTCCTTTTCCGCTCTATTCTTCTCTCTTTCTCATCTTCCTCATATTTTTATTCCTCTTCTTCTTCACCTGACTATCCATCATTTTCTCGTTCTCTTATTTCTCTTCCATCTATTCTTCTTATTCTGTTTTTACTTATTTGCTTCTTCTTTTTATCATTTCATTCTCCTTTCTTCTGCTTTCCTTTCTGCAAGGGGACCCGTTTTCTCTCCCTCTCACTCTTCCGTTACTCTTCTATTTCACCTCTTCCTCCTCTCTCTTTCTCATTTTCTTCTTATTTTGATTCCTCTCTTCTTCTCCTGTCTAT
Source organism: Prostheceraeus crozeri (assembly GCA_907163375.1). Taxonomy (NCBI): domain Eukaryota; kingdom Metazoa; phylum Platyhelminthes; order Polycladida; family Euryleptidae; genus Prostheceraeus; species Prostheceraeus crozeri. Next base: position 50,048 of record CAJQUW010014075.1, on the reverse strand, counting down.
CCGTCATATTCTAGATCTTCTATTTCTCTCACGCGCTCACTCCTACCCACCCTCTCACACTGTCCCCTCCCCCTCATATCATCCTACTCATTCTCCTTATGATTCCTATTTTAGATATGGTTCGTATCATATTTCAGTATTAGAAATGTTTGCGACGTTGAGATATTGAAGACGCGACTTTCAAGAGTTAGATCTCGTGTGTGTGAGTTGTTTTCGCCACTCTTTTTCATCACTCTATTTCGTCGTTTTGAGAGGCGAATATTCGGAAAGTTTTCAATGATCACATCGACCCTTCTCTTAGCTTGCCTGTCCGTCCGTGTTATTTGACGCTCCATGGCTGCGTATTCAATTCAAGTCGACCGGAGTCGGGTATTGTTGTAAATTCTGACTTTAACTCAAGTCGTCACAAATCGCTGTCAACTCTCATTTGTCTTGATAACATCGGAATGTGGCCGAGTTGTATCTTGTTAATTTATGCGTCGAACTAGTAGGTCAACTGCATTATCTATAACTATTTGCCATTTGTTTTTTCACATTCGCATATTGATTAAAAAAAAGACCTGCTATTTCGATGGCTTGGCGAATTAGGTGCAAGTATATTGAAATAATTACCCCTCAACTTGCCTAATGTGACATAGATCTGCAGATCTGACGTGTTTTCCCCAGTGAGAAATCCAATGGCGAGCCAGAAATAAGTCTTGTCTGCTTCAACAGCAGGGTTGCAACCAGGCCGAAGCTTGGAGTTTTAGAAGCAGAAACGAGCTCGGCCGGGGCCGCCGAATTTAGGATAATTTTCCTCTATGTCCACTTGAACTCGACATTTCATTTACATTGCGTCGATGATCAAAATTGTTCGGTTTGCAATCATGTCTATCATAGCGAGCCCTTATACTAATATACATGGCTAGGATGTGAACCTCCTTCACTATTGAACAATCTCCTCCCCGAGAATTTCAAAGGCGTTTTTGACAGAGCATTTCATGACAACCGTTTTCTGCAAGATAGTGCATAATTTTCAAAACATTTTATTGGTGAGATAAGTTATTGATGACAGCGATTTCCTTTGCTGGTCCGTGTCTTAATCACAGTTTGAAAAGTAAGGACGCGCTTGCATATTTCACAGTATGAATACGTGCATTTGAAAATATGAAAACATACACTTACAATATGTATCAAAATTCGCTTGTAATTGGTGTCTATCTACATGTTTATGAGCTCATGAATACTCATATGCCTTAGTTCTGAACAAAAACATCTTGAGTTCCTGAGCCAACTCCATTCAAGTGATTACTAACTTTTAACAAAGCGAGTGGGCCAGCCCTGCGCCTTTATTATTCAAAATCACTGACCAATGCCGGTCCAGTTCCCATGCTGCTCAAAGTTACCTCTATGACCCTGTCGAAGAACAGTAAAATATCGGATTTTCAAAGATGTCAGCACATATTGAGCTGAAATTGGCTGGAAGCATTTTTTCTTATTCAATTCCAGAAATATAAGCCAGCACTTAATAATAGTGATAATAATACATGGCTTTATTGCACTTCAACTTCGATTCAGAAGTGACAGATGCAGACATGAGAATCCAATGAAAAAGTACAAAGATAAATACAAGAACGAGCAAATTAGGCATATTTGATAAAAGAAGATTGAAACGGTTTGTTTTGGCTTTGACCTTTCTGCAAGAGCAAGATTTCTCAAATGGATCAAAATAGCTTATATAAATCACAAATTTGGCAGAACTGAAGTTGTAGATTGACCCACAGAGTTCGCATAGAGAAGGTCTACGCCATGTCTCCTGACCATCAGCGCCTGTCATCTCCTGCATTGACATCTTGCATTTATGGATCGAACAAAACAGCGGATGAGAAAAATCATTGAATTTTGCTTGAAATCACAACACACGATGATTTCGTCAGGAGAGAGAAGACATTTAAGAATTGCTGAAATGCCTCTTTCACTGGGACATTTCCTGAGGATATAATTCATATGTTAAGATTTTATTGCTGATAATCCCCTGAAAATTTCGACATAAAGGAGAGAACATCATCTCATGAAACTATGTTTGAAGAGCCGTAGGACAGTGATATTTTTAACCTGATATCAGTAGGAAGCAATGCAAAACCTCTCTTGATGTCTCAGCAAACGGCGAGGCAAAGTCTTGACAAACTTCTCAATCTTGCAGTGACACCCTGTTCTATTTTGTGTGAACATGAGTACATGTTATTTCCGACAGTGTCGACGGAAACAGGAGACCCGCCTTTTCGCTCATTATTCTGCTAGGAGAAATGAACAGTTGTTCGACTTTTCGATAAACAATTCGAGGTGAATCTGCGTTTCAAAAATGCACTCGAATAAACAGCCGTTGAACATGTTCAATGAAAAAAGCAAGACGTTGGTTGAAAGGTCTTCTAAAAAATGTGACCCGGTTTGAGCGCATTTGTCCAGGTATCCTGAAATGTCACAATTAGGACAGATACATGTCCCGGTTGAGCATTGTCTCAGCGTTAAAGTACATTCATCAATTTACATTTAGTTTAAATAATCAAGTGTTATTGCCAGAGCTTTGGGCGAGCCGGGCCGGGCTCGGGCCTTGAAAATTCTGTTTTAGAATGATTCTTGAGGCTATTACACTCAACTAAGGTAATTCATATTTTCATTAAGGATGGTAAAGTGCTCAAAACGATCAAGTTTCTCACCCGAGAGATACAAAATTCATCCAGGCCGAGCCTAATATTTTTGAGTCGATGCAGGCACGGCCCGAAAAAAGCGGCCCGGTTCCAGCTATGGTTATTGCACATTTTGATGCTTAGCGACAATATTATAATCAGTAAATGAGATTCAGTTTGGTTAGGATTTATCAAGTCGGAAGCACAAGTTCACTCAGTCGAGGAAAATAAGCAATAAATAATGAAAAATTGCAATGATAGTATCAAAAACCAATTGTTATATAGTCAATGAAATAACAATTACTTTATGATAAACTATAGAAACTGATAATCACAAAGCAAGTTTATGAAAAATTACACATACGTGTACATGCAGATATGCTATTTAGATGAATTTGTGATCAGAATCTTTTATTAAACATGCGTAAAAGTAGCGATGATGTAAGAAAATGCTTAGAATTACTAAAAATAGCGAAGGCAATCGGTAAAAAGTCATTGCGATATTAAATCAATCAGCGATTGTTAATTGTAAAAGCTATTGTAAAATATAATTAACAACTGTAGACCCCATTTCTGGCACTACTTAGTGCACCCTCTATGAAAGAGACGGAAACGCGCCTACTGCAGTTTAGTTCACCCTAAAACAACGGTGCATTCTCCCGCAAACGATGACTACGCACATTACACCGAAGCGCGCGCTCGGTGTAATGTGCGAAGACGAAGACGAAGACACAAAGACACTCATTTATAACTATAGGGAAGAACGAACGGCATTCATTCTGTTGATTAAATCATGTTGTTAAACGATCTTATTACACTTGTTTATGACTCGGTCAGTGCTCTAAGGGTTTAGGGTGCACTAAACTGCAGTAGGGGTAAAAGAGGGTGCACTAAACTGCAGTAGTGCCCCATTTCTCACTTTGAACAGTGTCAAGGTTTCCTTACAAGAAATCTGGTCAACTTGTTCTATAAAGGATCAATGTCGTACAGAGATCGATAATAGCCTAATATCAAACATTTGTTGAATTTGAGATTATCGCAGTGAAGAATACAGAAGGGATATTCATGTTTCTATTGATTGTAAGATGCAATGAGTTTGCTTTAATAAATGTTTTTTGAGTGTTCATCAATGACATCGACCCGGTCAGATAGATCTCCCGCACTTCACATCACGATATTGAACAAGCCTTCCTTCATGGGTGCTGCTATGTTTCACAGTAATCACAGACGGCTTGCAGATAATGTCAACAAATGGCTTATTGTATACTCCAATTGTTGATAAAAAAATGTATGGAAATTCCTTTTGCGGGTAATGACGTACCTCCGGTTTTTTCTATGTTCCTTTTCATTATTCTTATTTTCATGGAGAGTGTTGGATGTAGACTTCTTTCTATGTATTTGCACGTCTGGGATGATGCGTATATACTATGTAGTTTGAATGACAATCTGTCTGCTGTATTCATCGACTTTTTATGACTGATGTGTACCCGTTGTGCGTCATTAATAGTCTATCAGAAGGCGCTCAGTGAAGTTAATTATGAATTCACTCATTTATCATTTTCGTCTGCTCAACCAGTAAACGTTTGAATATTAAGTCAGTAATTTACCTTGACTATGCATCTAATTATGATTATTCGCTTGCGCATGTGTTTTCGCCGCTTAGACCGGCGTCGTGGTCCATAAAACTTGCAAAATATTCTTATTTTTTTATCAATTAAATTCAAAACTCCTCCATGTATTCCATCAGTAGACGATCTTATCATTACATGAACTCCTCAAGACTTGGGTTCGAGACCCTTGTGAGGCTTCTTGATAATCCCACGCCATTGGGGTGCGTGAACATGAGTCATGAAGGGCGTGGGACAGAAAGATAAGGGTTTGCCCGAATGGTTCTCTCATCTGGGGCTCGACGAACCCTTCCTCTGACGCCAAGCAATCGATGGAGTATCACATGAATTGTCGGAATCAGCTCACGGCAAGCGGGAGGAGCGTTTCCTTTGATGCGGCTAGAGCTAGCTTCCAACCCCGCGACGCCGAAATGAGAAATGTTGTTTAATTTGAAATAAATCAGACTTTAATTCGCTTCATAAATTGAAGTCATCATTCAAGCCAGTGAATGGCAGTTTGCCGATTGTGTTTGAGTTATTAGCGCCTTGTAGCGCTGTGTGGGAAGGTTTGTCTGTCACACGGCAGTTCGTCCTTGCGTGATCCACTCTGATGAGATCACTATCCGAAATAATTACGAGCCATTCCACCCCGACAGCTACCTTCCTTCCTCCTCGTCTTTTATCCAACCCTCCTCCTTCCTCGATCCTTCACTGGATCTTTCAGACTGGGATCAAGGCCTCGGATGAGACAGATTTTTGGCAAGTCCTCTATTTACACACTGAGTCACATTCTCAATTTACATAGCGCTCGGAGGATTTCAGAGGAAAAAACTTCTTCCGCAACTGTATCCGGACTTCGTAGCAATGCATGGATTTTAGGCAGTTTGAAAGAAGTGCACAAGTAATAGAAATCCGATTCATGTTTTTGTTTAAGTCTGTCGTCCTACAGAATGGAAACCCGTCGTGTATTAATGGTCACTTGAGTTGCACACGTACGCACCAATCTCTGTCAATTGACAGAAGAATCAAATTATTGAAACAAGTAATAGTTCAATCCTTGACTTAATCTGCTGAATCGTAAATGATTTACCAAGCCAAATTTGTGTTCAGTAAATAATATTCATTCATAATGCGCGACATAAGGTATACAATCAATCAGTATGCCTATGTAGGCCTACAGAACCGCGTAATGGATTTTGTTGCCAGAGAAAACAATTAGACATCTTTAATAAATATGAAATACCACTTTATTCAGCATGCCGATTTAGTTTTAGATGTCTACCCTTAATTTTCAAAGCTTCAACAGTGCTTATTTCATATTCCCGTGCTACCTTTGGTACACTACTTAAAATTGTCTTGTATATTGACTTCTTGGATCGCCTAAGCTTGAAAATTCATGTACAATATAAATTAAAGGTACAACCCAAAATAAATCGTAGTTCTGTATACAATGGTGCTTCAAATTTAGATGTTTAATCAAATTTCTATGTCAACATAATTCTTTAAACTGCTCATTTAGTAGCCTACATGATATCACTGATATCAGGCTTTATGGTAGAAAGTTGGAGACAAAGATTTAATGTACGAGTCTTTGAAGGAGACGAGGACATTACTTCTACAAACGAGGACTTTCTAAGTGTGAAGACTGATATCTGTGATATAGTTTAAATGCCGTATGAGTACATTGTCGTTTAATGTACTGTTTTTAGGACTTTAATTTGAAACATAGTTCTTTCTTAGTTCTTTGCATGGTTGCGAAAGACTATGGATTACATAGAATAGTACCACAGAGAGGCATTTAAATACCATACCACATGATTGATAATTGTTTGACAGATATCGCGTATTATTACTAATTAATTTCATTGCAGATAACTCTCAGGCCGATGCTGAATATATTCAGGTTATATCAGATGATTTCATGATAAGTTTTGGGATAAAATTTTCCACTCAGCTCTGTAGTCTATCGTTCCTTCAGGTCGTAAAAGTAATAATTTGAGATGATTAAAAGCGCTATTGATAATCAATTTTCAATCTTCTTTCCATCGCATTCCATCTTTATCTGCGGCTTTTCATCCACCAGTTTGTCGTATGAACTAATTGTTGTATGACCGAGGAGGGGCGAGCGTCTTGAAGATGGTCATCAGCCTCGCAAAGGCTATGAAAATCATGATGACAATTTAATATCAACGTTCCAACTTCCGTTTGATTGTAAAAGTGGAAGGTGATGGGTTGGACAAATTCCATTATTGCCGCGCTTGCTAAACTAATTATCGCTTAGCGATTCCGCTAACAGTGCGAATATAGAGTGTGGAATTGAATTCGATGGAAGGAGTGACCACGAAGGATAAAATGGACAAAGGAGGATGCAGTTAAGCGAAGAGCTCACGATGGCGCCCGGAACGCTGGCGACGTCGTCAGTATTGTCTCCTTCCCTTCATTGACAAACTCTGATTCGCTTGCCGACACGTCCATCATAGAATTTCTACAATTCACCCATTATACCTCCACTTGTTAATAATAGATGAGTTGTATTCAATTCTGCAGACAAGGCATTTCACAACAGACGACACCAGACGATGTTCGACTTCATTTCGACGGCAGAGCTACTCGCAGGTGCCTCGGAAGGTGGATCAAGAGAGACATCGAGTGTGTCTACATGCATGTGTGCTGAGAAACGGCGGGTAGCGGCAACAAAAAGAGAACGACAAGTTCAGAATAACAGCGTTGACTTCTATACTGCGAATCAATGCAGACGAGGAGGTGGGTCAGAGACTACGTCCTCTGTTTTTGCCAAGAGTATGAGGACCGCGGCCACCACGCGGAAACAGGCGGATTCCTGGCCTCTTGAGGTAGAGATTGTGAGGCATCGTTTGTAAGGGGACAGCTCTCCGTCCAAGTTTGTGGCAAAATGAATTCTACTTTCCACTAGCCTCTTGCTTGACATATACAAAACACCTCCACGACAAGACACATGTCCTATGCATGCAAAGCACCTCGTACTGCATACAAAACAGTCAACACAGAGAACCAACCACTTCATCCTCTCACACTCTCACACTCTAAATTACCGCACTTGCGCACGGTTCCTCACAAATCAGAACAAAGAACTGACCAACAGAACATGAGCGTTGGTAAATTTACAGCGGACATGTACACGGGGTACCCCCTTCCTCCTCAAATTCAAAACAGCGCTGCTTTTCCGTAAAACCTCTATTCGAGCATCAGCTTTACAGCCGGCATTCACTCATGTGCTGTAAATGGATGCTCCAACTGCTCCATGCGTCTCTGGAGGGGAAGCCATAGCACTCACGATTGATGGTCTCATCCAACAGAGATCATTTTAGAAGTCCTTGTGAACCAGACATGTTTCAGTGGCTGCTTGATCCTGCTCCATAAAGTCTTCACGTGATTTACTGCAGCGCTTAGACGGATCGACGAAGTTTTCGGAATGAGTGGCCGTTATATGCGTGAATCCAGGCTGAGAGAGGGACTTGTAAGCTGCTCAATAGTCTGAGATAACGGTCGGCCCGGAAGTGAATAGTACACATTGGTCCTGTCAAAATAAAACTTCTCATGAATCATCATACATAGACATCTGAAGATCGAATCTTTGAGACTGTGGGAAATGGTTTACAGAATCTCTCATTTGTCATTGCGAACAACAGCAATCATGACTAATAGTCAGAAAAACGAACTTGAGAGGGGATGCCTCGTGCACATGTCCGCCGTAAATTTACCAATTTTAGTTTACTTGTGAAAAAAGGACAGAACGCTTACTTGAAGTATCTTAACTTCGGATGAAGTATAAAATGATTTCGAAATGCATTCCTTTCTTCACATTGTCTTATCGTCTTATTCACGTTCAACAGATTTTCCACAGGCCTTGCGGTTAGAGTGTATGCTTGAACGTCTTCGAGCTCTAACGTTGCTAGTTCACACCTGCCTACGACGAATGTAGCCCAATAGAACGCAGCATGTCTCATGGTGGCTAGTAACATCGGTTGAGATTTGATAAACAAACAATTGCACTTGCAAAATCTACTTGCTAAACAATCAAATTCTGAAGATTGACTCACAAGAACATTGTCTCCCATTCAAAACTTGACGCTATTCTCAAATGTGTGCGGTTCAACCCATTCCCAATGTTCAAGGGTGACAAACTTTGAAGCCGTAAGTGAGAGTCAAAACTACAGAGATTTCATACATCACCATATTTATAGACTTCTGTCACTAAAATTGGATATTTCGCACTGATGAATGGTGGAAATGATCAGGGCAATAAACTAAAGGTCACGCCGATCACGGACTCACGTCCAAATTCGATCTTCATCGACCCCAAAGGGCACCTCGAAGCAGAGGAAGAGATTTGTAATTCGAAGCGACTGCCACGGACGGTAGACCCTTCACACGACGCTGTCCGGCGGCCATCTCTTCATGCAAAGCACTCTCCGCTCCGAAATCAGTCTCTTAGGAAAAATAAAGTATGAGCTTCCCATGCCATCAATTGTCCAACATAACAGCGCAGATTGTGTCGCAGCGTCTCCTGAGCCCGTCCGATGCTGCCACGATTTGTTCCAAGTTTTAGGGGACTGGCGGAGGAGGATTATAGTACAAGCAAAGTATCATTCAGAGGATTGACATGTTTATGAATGATGAGAAGTATTCGGGTGGGTGTATCTCAAGTAGTTGTCTGTAATTCAACTGCAGAATTTCGTTTGTGAATCAGATATTTCTTAGAATAATCCATAAATAGGCTTGCTCATTTTAACAGCAGGTATTTTAAAACGGTTATGAAGCAAAAATTATCTGTCAATTACACAAGAGCCTGCTGAGATGCTAGGTCTATACATGCATGCTGTTAGTAGCCGCAGTCATAATTGTGACGAGATGCATATTCACTTATTGTAAATGCTATGACACCTGATGTGTAATGGTGAGGGCTTGGTCCTGCCAATTGACACGCCAGTGGCTCGCAGCTCAGTCGGTAGAACACAGATCTAGCTACCCTGGGGTCGTAGGTTCGAGTTCAATACATTCTTACTGTTAAATGAAACACTTCCAGACAAGATGTCCCCAGAGCCGGAATACATGCGAATTAGCATCATCTATTCATTTTAATATCTAAATATGATGTACATGTAAAGTAATGTAATGTATTCCGATTTCTACTGAAAACTCGTGAACTTGCGTCGCAAACATGTTATTAAGCAAGTTTCCTCATGGTCTTCAATATGTGCTGATATATTATATATAACTACTGACCGCAGAAATCTGTGTAATGATAAAGATTTAGAGAGGACATGCACTCATGACAGCGTCGTGCGTCGTGGACATGCGTTGTCATGACAACAGTAGCTAGACAATGGCGGCTTCCAGTGTTTGACAATGGATAGGTACTGCCTTGTCAGTGTACTCTGTAAAGATTCACGGTTATTATAATTTCTCTTTGGCCTATATGTAAAAGCATTTTGATGAAATAGCTTACACCCTCGCAACTGTTGCAGGCACAGAATTAGATTGTTTAATCTTATCACTTTGCTAGTGGTGCAAACTAATTCAAAACGATGGCACATGCAGGAACTTAATAAGAGGGCAAAAAGAAATTTTTGATGCCTTACATAGGTAGAAAAAAAAGTCGTGCGTCGCTTGCGGATTGCTGTGATTTCCTTTAAAATTTTCCGATCACCACGATTCCTTCAGATTCGAATTCACATCATTGCGCAGAGGTTTTCTCGATAATGTTGGTCCTTCCGATCATTATTATAAAAGTTAGCAGGCGCACGAAAACACGTTCACAAACTTCTCTGTAGAACTTGACATCGACTGTGTCTCTTTGCTGTGCGATCCGGTTGATAACAGTCATTGAAACTTCGCACAATTTGGCGTGTTCAATGTTGACCTGGCTGCTTATTGTTCGATTGCTATGGTATTATGTCAGCAGATGGTATTATGTCAGACCTCTATTGTCCATTCTAGTCAAACTAACTTAAACAGTGCAAAAAGTCGGACTTCTATGGAAGCATTGATCCGTATGTCACAGATGCTCTTTCATCTCGCCATCATTCGTCGGCGGGATGAACTTTCTGTCAAATCTTCGCTTCTCAACTGCCCCGAATAACAATTCCGTACACTTGCATCCCACTTAACATCGTTTAAGGGTCAGAAGTTGTGTTTATTGAGAAGGGGAAGTATTGAGTACCGATTGTACTCTGGTCATTTCCCCGCGCATCGATGGAGATTGGCGTCTCGGCTTTGCGGCAGTTACTTATCAGAAAAAGTTATCACAATGTGTTGCGCCATTGCGCTTGTGTCAACATGCACGCTCATACAACATGCATGCGCCACTTCGGCATCTCTCCACCTCCGACAAAGGCTGTCCGACACCTGAGGCAGCACTTACTAAGGAGCAGTACAGATAATGAAAACAATCAAGTTCATGAGCGAGGTAAACAGATTTGTCTAGAACTATTAGCACGTTTTGAAAGGCTGCAACAAAATGGCGCCGATAATACCGCCAATTTCTGTCCTTCTTACGTTCAGATTCTTTCAACAGAGGTCGCGGTGACTTGCTATTTCTCATTAAGTTCAGCAGTTAGAACAGGTTGCTGCAGGGAATTTCTCATGGTTCGATAATTTTCGCCTATTCAATGAAAAGAACAAAATAAAATTGACCTGAAGACATTAAATGTGAAAAATCTCGGCTTTTTTTGCCAAAAACTGCAATCTACGTCACATTGGATGAACCTGTGTTCCTCTTTGAAGACAAGACATCTCTTTGAAGTGACAAGAAAATTAGCCTTGTAGAACTCGGCAGACGCGCAGATTCGTAGCAGGTACAGGATGTACATCATTCTGTGGAAGTCTCACTTTCGACCTAGTTCCATACAAAAACTCGCTCTGGCTTCCCTGCAGGACTAGATGCTAGAAGATAAGCACAATTTTGTTACTTGCAACAAGGCAAACTGTGTACCCACAAGCATCAAGTACACTATATCCATTAGTCATCGATTCAACCACTCTTTCAGCCAGTGTTCAACTTCCCTATGAGCGATTGCCCAGCTGCAGTGTACATTGACACCGATCCCCGAAGTTATAACTCTACCCACATGCATCGCACGCTTGGATTTATTATCGACAATCTTTTGTAATGTAACGCCAATGTAGCCGCCTGACTTTTTCATATATATCTTCTTCTTACATTTGTGAACTGTAATGCGCTCACCGATTTTAAACATGTGAAGTAAATAAAGATTATTATTATTATTATATCTATAGGCTTGAACAATTGCCTGACTATTAGTGGATTTAGCAGTTCATACAATAAAATAGTAAAGTTTAGTCTTATTCAAAGTTCAAAGCCATGTCTTTATTTAATGACTTTGCGGTTTAACTGGTCGGCAATTACCTTTTCAAACGCTTCCAGAATTATGTTAAGATTGAGTTTTGTGGGATGCGTCTTATGCATCAATGACTTGCATGGTCTATCATTTTATCTCTAGCTCTGCAGTCTGAATGTGATTTAGTCGAAAGATATCTTTCATTCTTTGCTGCTTTTCCAGTAATCCTGGTTCTCAGTAAGAGATAAGAGGATTTTCAATATCCTGGCTTTCCTGTTAGATATTTCTCAATTAAGGTTTTTAATATCTCCAATAAGTGTGGTTTTCAATATTCGAAGTGCGACAGAAACTTACGTGTTCAGAATAGACGACTGTTAGGGTAATAATCCGGAAATCACATTGACGCGAGCGCGCTGATTATAATCAATGGTGTTGTCGGAGTGGGTAGATGCCCCCAACGAACCCCAATTTCACTGATTTTTCTCCTAAATTGCTTGACCCGATTTGGATTCAAAGGCCTACGGATGTAGATGCGCATTTTGGAATAGCCGCCATTACTGTTTCTTAGCTTTTAGAGCAGAGCACCACATATTTACAAATGACGATTGATATGCGTAGCTAAAATGGAGTTTCAATAGTTTGGAATCATTAGCAGTAAATTTGATGCTAGACAAACGCTCAGACGGTATTGAAGCTTCACCATCATGCATTTCAATCTTTTCAAGAACGTACTGTTCAATGTGTGCACTTGATTTATTCAAATGAGAAGAGAAGCTACAGAGAATTGTTGGGAGTTCACACAAGAGTTCATAATCGAGCAGAGCTCATCGTCTCTATTCTCCTCGGTCTACCGAATACAATGCGAGACATTTAAGGACGGTGGAAAACGGAAAATGAGGGGCAGTTATGAATAGCCGTGGTCAAGAGGAGAGGATATGAAAAACTCTGCCACTGATAACCTTCATATCTGATCCAAAATTAATGCTCAGATTGTAGACAATGCAATTCTCGAGGCTTTCATCGACTCCAGCTGTCCATGCAATCAGGTGATTGAGTATTTTGAGAACCTCCCGAAGACATGATGAAAAAAAGAGAGAAAGCGATTGAGGTGCGCTGTGATGTTTTGCAAAATGTTCTGATCTTCCAACGAATGGTGAGATCTTCGAATTCAGCAAAAAAAAGCGATCGATCAGAAGATGATTCCGTAGACAGCATTCCTCAGTATATTGACTTTAATCAGAAGCTGTATGCATGATCCGTATTACAGATCTGCAATGTAGTAATATGGAGGCCCGCAAGTGTTAGCAACCAGATTTACAATCTCAATTCTCTACAACTCTCAATAAGTCAGTGAATGATCGAGTGATTGATTGAATGAGTGATCGATTGATTGATTGAATGAGCGAGTGATTGATTGATTGAATGAGTAAGTGATCGATTTGCTGATTGATTGAATGAGTGATCGTTTTGTTGATTGAATGACTGAGTTATTGATTGATTGAATGAGTGAGTGATCGATTGACTGATTGAATGAGTGAGTGATTGATTGATCGATTAGCTGAATAGGTGAATCTGTGATTGATTAAGCAGTTGATTGAGTGTAAGTCAAATTCTGTGCCACTCGCAAAATGATGCGAGCGAAGTATTGATCGATGAAGTCGTGGTTAAGAGTGCACTTGTTTTACTTGTGCGTTCCTCCAACTCCACAAATCTGAACTTCATCAAATAGCAGACAAAAGGCCAAACTAGTACGTGATAAAAGAACATGTATACAAGAATGATGAGAGAGCAGGATAATTAATATGAATTATTATCATTGCAATCAGACATCTGCTGAAGCTATGATTCATTGTCTGATTAATGTTAATGTGAATGCACTTTCTTGAAAAATTGAATGCAAACCGAGGCCTAAATATTCTTACATGAATTATAGACCTTATGTATATGTTAAGAATAGACGGTCTTTGCACCAGAAAGATTCTAACTGCATGAATCATATTTTCCATGTTTTCTGTGCACCATTGTCTTTGGTTGCATTAAAATAAGTATTAAATTATTCATGCCTCCAACTTTCTTATCCAATACAATTTTCTTGAAAGCGCTACTGTTCTGACATGAGAAGAGTCCAGTTGGTTATCATTTCCCCTCTGTGTACCATGTTATTAAATGTTTTGTCTCGAAGTTTCAGTTACAGCTAGGCTGCACCAAATAAAAGTTATTTTATACTTTTATTCAAGATGATAATATTTGCAGGATGACACTGCTTTGCATAATCGGATGAGAGAGAGACAGAATGAGTAGTCTTAGTGCCTGCGGGAAAGGGCTAAGTGAGTGAGTGACAGGGAGTGAGTGAGTGACAGGGAGTGAGTGAGTGAGAGGGAGTGAGTGAATGAGTGATAGGGAGTGAGTGACAGGGAGTGAGTGAGTGAGTGAATGGGTGAGTGACAGGGAGTGAATGAGTGAGTGACAGGGAGTGAGTGAGTGAGTGATAGGGAGTGAGTGAGTGAGTGATAGGGAGTGAGTGAGTGATAGGGAGTGAGTGAGTGAGTGATAGGGAGTGAGTGAGAGGGAGTGAATGAGTGAGTGAATGGGTGAGTGACAGGGAGTGAATGAGTGAGTGACAGGGAGTGAGTGAGTGAGTGATAGGGAGTGAGTGAGTGAGTGACAGGGAGTGAATGAGTGAGTGACAGGGAGTGAGTGAGTGAGTGAGTGACAGGGAGTGAGTGAGTGAGTGGGTAAGAGGGAGTGAATGAGTGAGTGACAGGGAGTGAATGAGTGAGTGACAGGGAGTGAATGAGTGAGTGACAGGGAGTGAATGAGTGAGTGACAGGGAGTGAATGAGTGAGTGACAGGGAGTGAATGAGTGAGTGACAGGGAGTGAATGAGTGAGTGAGTGAGTGAGTGAGTGACAGGGAGTGAATGAGTGAGGGACAGGGAGTGAATGAGTGAGTGACAGGGAGTGAATGAGTGAGTGAGTGAGTGAGTGACAGGGAGTGAATGAGTGAGTGACAGGGAGTGAATGAGTGAGTGACAGGGAGTGAGTGAGTGAGTGACAGGGAGTGAATGAGTGAGTGACAGGGAGTGAATGAGTGAATGAGTGAGTGAGTGAGTGACAGGGAGTGAATGAGTGAGTGACAGGGAGTGAATGAGTGAGTGACAGGGAGTGAATGAGTGAGTGACAGGGAGTGAATGAGTGAGTGACAGGGAGTGAATGAGTGAGTGACAGGGAGTGAGTGAGTGAGTGATAGGGAGTGAGTGAGTGAGTGACAGGGAGTGAATGAGTGAGTGACAGGGAGTGAGTGAGTGAGTGACAGGGAGTGAATGAGTGAGTGAGTGAGTGATAGGGAGTGAGTGAGTGAGTGACAGGGAGTGAATGAGTGAGTGACAGGGAGTGAGTGAGTGAGTGAGTGACAGGGAGTGAGTGAGTGAGTGGGTAAGAGGGAGTGAATGAGTGAGTGACAGGGAGTGAATGAGTGAGTGACAGGGAGTGAATGAGTGAGTGACAGGGAGTGAATGAGTGAGTGACAGGGAGTGAATGAGTGAGTGACAGGGAGTGAATGAGTGAGTGACAGGGAGTGAGTGAGTGAGTGACAGGGAGTGAATGAGTGAGTGACAGGGAGTGAATGAGTGAATGAGTGAGTGAGTGAGTGACAGGGAGTGAATGAGTGAGTGACAGGGAGTGAATGAGTGAGTGACAGGGAGTGAATGAGTGAGTGACAGGGAGTGAATGAGTGAGTGACAGGGAGTGAATGAGTGAGTGACAGGGAGTGAATGAGTGAGTGACAGGGAGTGAATGAGTGACAGGGAGTGAATGAGTGAGTGACAGGGAGTGAATGAGTGAGTGACAGGGAGTGAATGAGTGAGTGAGTGAGTGAGTGAGTGAGTGAGTGAGTGAGTGACAGGGAGTGAATGAGTGAGTGACAGGGAGTGAATGAGTGAGTGACAGGGAGTGAATGAGTGAGTGACAGGGAGTGAATGAGTGAGTGACAGGGAGTGAATGAGTGATAGGGAGTGAGTGAGTGAGAGAGAGACAGTCAGTGAGTGAGTAAATGAATGAAAAAGATTGACTGGCTAGAGAGAGGGTGGGCGGGAGATGGAATTAATTTCAACAAAAGTCATCCTTCATCAAACCTAATTTTCCTTCCTGTAATTCGAATTTGCTTAAGCGTCGGTAAGTTGTGATGAAAAACTGCTGCCGCAACAATTAATCATGTATTTTTTTATCATCTATCTTCTTCGAAGACAATTCCTTACATCTCCTGTACATCAGCATTTAGCAATTATCAGTGAATAGACGATAATTTTACGGATGGCTTCATCACGAAGTTTGAGTGCAAAAACAATGAAAGCGATAAATAATTTCTTGTAGTTTAAATCGCTGCTGCTGTTCTCCATTTGTAAGGTTGACGTTTATTCAGACTTTACTTTCCAGATTTGATTCGTCTTTAAGATTTCCCGTCTGCGAATTCTCCTGAGAGTGGACAACAGTCTTCCTTTGACCGCTTCCATCTAAGCGATTTTGGGACCAATCTAAATTCTTAAAGTGCTGTTATGTTCACTCAAATGACGCTCAAACAAAATGCATGAACACCCTTGACGCTCGGTCACTTGTTCACACAGATAAACTTCTCTTCTCACGATCGGTGGCGATTCTTGTAACGTCATAGTCCGACTTATTAAGAGCGAAATGCTTGACCGAAAATCTTTTTGTAATTCTTTTTGATTTGAATCTGCTTGTAGATGTCATTTTCAAGGATAGATCTTGAGAGGACGGAAGTACCCGCGTTAGGATTATATATAGAAACTAGCCAAACGCGATATATTGTCAATTTAATTACCAAATCTCAATTACATCCGCCAATGTCTCATTCCGTCCTTTAATTGAGGTGAGCTAATGTGAAAATGAAAACTAGTGAGGTGGAACACTAATGAAATTCGTGCAAAAATATGTTGATAAAAATCATGTCATAGAGCACCAAACCCTTCATCAATACAAATTGAACAATGAATTTCTTCAATCTTTCTGCTATCAAGAAGTGTTTTTGCGTATAAGGACACAAGTTGCCAGCTCCCGGCCTTGTCAAATCATTCAATGACATTAATAAGTAATATCTAGGGTTCGGAAAGAATTTTTAATCAAATAATTCTGAATTTTTGGGGTATTTAGATATTTTGATTCTCACAGATATTTCTAACTTTTTCGGACTACCTCAAATACATGTAGACTAACTAAAGTCCTGCGCAGTATTGGATCAATGTAATCAGGAGTCGTGAACTTACTCCCGGACGACATATCTCCTCAACAGGCTGCCATCTACAACTTTGCGCCGAGTGCCAACTTCGAGCGTCCGTTTTCGACACAGAAATTGATAACAACAAAACCTCGAGAATGGAAATAAATCTTCATGCAATACACAATAGCGGCACAACAACAACAATCGTCCGCATTTTCACTTAGATACACTTGTCAACGACAGTATCATTGGGTTAGAATCAGTCACATGAGTAATTCTAAACTTTTCATTGGTTCTTCATGCCCTAACTTAGTTCCCCCGGATGTGCCGCAACCTTGAGTCAATATCCATTTCACCTTCAAGTAAACAGTCTAGTTTTATGGTTTTCGACATCAAACCATTTCTATCTGACAGTCGCCGGCAACTTATTCCAGAGTACTCTACAATTTTTGCCAACAAATGAAATTAGATATATTTTCCTTTTAAATATTTTGATTTTAGTGCTTCAGAATTTTATGCATAAGTAAATATTTAAGTATTTTTGATAGAATAAAATAAATATTTTTCTGAATTCTGCGGAGTCATTGATATAATATATATATTATAATTTGACTTCTGAGCTTCATAAATATTTTGACGATTTTTAAAAAATATTTCGAGGTTTTGAAGTAGATAAATATTTTGATATTTTTGGACTTTATATTTTTCTGAGTCATGGTATCCAGATATCATGCTTTAATTATCCCTTGATAAAATAATAAACAATATTTGCAGTTGAAGTCCGTGAGTTTTCTATCGGATTCCATATCCGTGTGGCATGGGAAATAATTCTCAGATCAAAGTAACTACTTAGGAGGAGAAAGCGACTTTTTGGTATCCTATGGTTAATGATAAATAACTTATAAGAAGATCCCTCGAGTTTTGGAAATATTTTATATCTCTCACTTGCTGCTGAGTTGCAGGATCTTCTTCATCTACCTCATGATATCGCTTTATTCTTCTGAGACAACAACCTGACGATCAGTTGATCATGCGAGTTTCCGTCATCTTTGCAGCCGCGGTCCAAGAAACAGTCGTTTTGACAGTGCACACGGTTTATGGAAATTTGAAGGCTTCAGTGGCGGATCATTAAGCCTCGCTGAGTCATTGATGAATGAAGTTGAAATATTCATGAGTCTTAGCCTCGTAAACTTCGCTTCGAATGACTTCTGTTTTGAAAGCACGACAAGCTGGCTTTTATAATGCAATGAATACCGCGGCAAACTTGCGCTCAGAAGGAGACTAAGAAATGTTTCTACTGCGTCGGATATCCCAAAGTAGAATCAGATATTCGGCTTGCAAATAACAGCATAGTTTTGATAATCAATCAAATTGTAAGTTCGTCTTGACAAAGCGCTCATACCTTGATCTCTACAGCTCACATGTATCGAAACTCGAAGCGTTGTGTCGCCGAATGAAAGGCTGCTTGTTTTTCCAATGGTGTAACAAGACATTCTCGACAAGAGGTTGTAGAAATCGAGGCTACTTTGTTGTCAAATGTTTGTTTTTGAGGATTGATTTTCTAGAAACATTGTGTAAACCAAGAGACTGTGTTATGCAACAAGTGAGTTAAGTTGCAGTAGTTTTTTTGATACGCTTCTTCTGGTCAGCAAATTAGATAGGGGAGAAGACCATCAGAACATCGGGGCCCAGATTATACATTGGACTATCTTGATCGCACCTTCTTCAGGCCACACCGACGTCATGCCAGCATGTCATTTAACTAAATCACACTGTGTAAATTGCCAACAAAGGTCTGTCGCAGTATATTGAATATCTAAAGAGAATGACAGCGATTAATTCAATAAAAGACACCAAAACCCTTGATTTCTCCACCGCACTCGCCTGACTGAGGAATCGAGCCAAAGTCCGCGGTGGAGACGAGCTCGCACCTCACTAGGCCACGCAGACGGTGTTTTTCTGCCGATTGCAAATTGTACATGCAGAAGTCACTCTATGCCAGTGCGACAGATGTCTCGGTTTAGGCACATTTGTCCACGCGTCTCGGAAGTGTCTTTCATAGTTAGAGATGATGTTATTGCATATTTGAAGATTTCTCCGTAAGGACTATGCGAAAGTCGATAATGCAATTTGATTTATTATAGGGTCATGAATTCGAAAGCACAAAACTCTCAGTCGAGGAAAATAAACAATATAGAATAAAATGCACTGAAAAGTATCAAAATCCAATTGCTATATAGTTCATTCAGGGAGTAGCAACAGCCCAATAATAAAATGCACATAACTGATGTCTACGTAACAAATTATCGAAAGAAATCACTCAGATATGTATGCTGATAAGCAAATTGGATGAACATGTAGTCAGAATCCGACATTGCACGGTTCATGCGTAAAGGAAACGTGTAGATAAAACATTATTAAGACTGACAGATGACATTATACCAAAAAATACTGAAAATGGCAAAAGTGATCAGCAAAAAAGTCACTTGGGGTGCGTTTGCACGTGCAACTTTATTGCTAGCACAGTTTGCTGACACAGCTGATGAAATCAATGCACTTCTCGTTACTACCACTCACTAAATTGCTGTTATCTTGACTCTCGTCTGGTGACCCACGAAGCACGATTATTGAAGCTTCTCTTCCATAGTTTGTCCATTCTTTTCTGGCTCATCATGGATCGAAAAGTATCAGCAATAAAGTTGCAATTGTAACTTAGAGTTAAAAACAAGCACTTACCAGAATCATATACTAAGTTAGGAAAAGAAACTCAGAATTCACGTGTAGAGGAAAAACTGCCGGTAATGAGTTGACAGAACACAAAGACTCTGCAAAAAATGACATGAATTGAAAGGAAACATAGTCTCCGTGATTGCTGCAATATGGTTTTCAGACATTGTTACTCGTGACAGACACCAACAAGCTTTTCTAAAATTCTTTGCATGCGTTAACAAAGTTCAATTTTTGTGAAGAATTTCTTCTTTGTACGTTGTCCGCGTTGGTAGAAAAACTCTGGTCTGGTCGTCTTGCCACACCGCTTGTTTCCTATTGACTCCTTGGCACTTTCTTCATTATCACTTCATTATCACTGTTTCTCTTGGTCGGTGTAAAGTTTTTGATCAAGTATTTGATATTGATCTCTTCCGTAGTTGTGTCTTCTATTCATTTTTCTTCCAGCGATTGCAAACCGCTCCATTAGATATTCTAACAAATTAACTCTCGAAGACTTCAAATCCCCAATCGAGTTCCTGCGTTCTTTATTATTCATCAGACAATAGCGGCGGGTGGATTACATGCTAGCCTTGGTTGTTATGTAAACATCAACTTCGATAACTGACAAAATGATTAACTGCTGATATCACGATTAATCATGAGCATTAAGGCACAAATCTCTACAACCGATTGTCTCCCATTTCTCGAAACCTTGTCATTGATTCATGGACTGCGTGAATGATTACGATTCAGAAACGCTACAATATTCTCTTAACAGGTATCAAAACATCCAATGAATGAAAAGGTTTCTTTTGGAAAAATATAATCGTATTCGTTGAGAGATTCGATTTTTGTTGCGAATATTGCATTGATATTGTCATTTTTATAAATTGTATAATTATTATTTTTATGATTCTCAAATGATGTTTCGAATATTTTGTTTATCCATCTAAACATATACTTTGGATAATAAGAAATTTCATCAATTTGTTCAATTTTCCCAAAAATGGTATACGAAAATATTTGACAAATGTCATTTTTATTCTCTATGACTCTGATCAATCAGACGTGAATTTCGGTTAGCTAGCTCCTAAGCTGCAAAATAAGTCTCACAGGTCATTTATTTGTATTTTTCTTGAGAAGGAAGCAGCTAAACTTCATCTTTGAAGAAATAAACTTCAGAAAATAAACCGGTCGGTGATGTGTGCGTTCAATGGTAGTTGTTTAAGTTCACCGTGACGTGCTCTGCAGGTCATTTATCTACGCCCGTTAATCACCTTTGTAAGCACGATTCAAATATGCAACAAGGATGACAGCAGCGACAGTTGCAGTCATGATATTAAAGGACTGGGATGTAAAGTTATTTACATTGAAAACAAAATGGTGTCCTGAAAGATTGAGATGTAGCTACCATTTCTCGTTACATTTAAAAGCATTTTGATGAAACAGCGCACAAGACATCACCTTGTGCTACGAATTTGATTCATCTGACGATCTAGCGATATTCATATAGATATTCACCTAGCAGAAGAACTGAAATTACCATCAATAAACAGCTACTGTTGTCCATTCCATAAACTTCAAAAAAGCAAAAAGTCGCATGTCTATGTTTGAAATCGCATGAATTCTAGACATTGTCTAATCACTCATTTTTCTGTACCTTTGACTCGAAGGACAACTATCACCTGGTACAGTGTGACTTGGGATGTCCTCATGTGGGCAATCCTACTGAACTGCTCACATCCGCAGAGTTAGACGTGATTCAGCGAAACTTGATCCACGACCCACGTGACCTACGCGCTCTTGTGACCCACTTGACCCATGACCCACAGCCAACTTCCAACTCTGCACCTCTGTACCTCGTCTACTATGAATCTCGAGTCATCCGTCTCCCCGCAGGTTGTTTTGATGACTCAATTCTCAACCCTCGACGATCAGATTTCACAAAATTACGTCCCTCTCAAGATCTATGTCCACATTTCTCATTCTCTTGAAAGTATTTTGAAATGACATTTATTGAAATAAACTTTCTATTTCACATCTTTTGCGTCTGCTATAACTATGAAAGCCATTGTAGCCTGCAAGTACGATAGCTCAGTTGGTTAAGTGCCGCGCTTCGTTGCAGAATTGCAGAAGGTCCAGGGCTCGAGTCTTTCTGCCTCATGAGACACCACCGATCTCAGCAGAAGTTATAAACCTTAAATTGATGAGAGTTGTGAGTGTGTGAAGGCTGCATAGATTGTATGACTTTGCGACTTGGATGGTGGCTAGCATTACTTTTTGTCATTTTTTACTGACTATGCACGTATATGGTCAATGCAATCGAAGCTTTAATGAGAGTAGCAACATTTCTACTAAAGCAGACTAATCCCTGAATTGTATTAAAGAAAGCTATCTTATCACTGTCTTTAATGAGTATCATTTGCTTTAACTATCACTCTACAGAAGAAAATTCTCAAATTCAGTCATAATAATACTTCACCTTACCTATGGAAACATGATAATGCACTATCTATTCTAGAATCCTCAAAATTTTACTTCTCGATTTCATTGCTCATGCCAGATCAAATGAAATGGGAATAATCCTTGAAGGAGTCATATTTCCATTGATATACAATGCCTTTACTCTGAGTCTTGTCAGTTTGTCAAAGATAATACTTTTCTCGTCCTAAACTGGGAACATGATAAAACGTGACAGATCAAAATTCCCTTCGGGATACAATTTTATGTAGGAAAACTTACTTGATGTTAAACAACTCTCTCAAAGTCCTATTCATGCGTTCTATAACGAAAACAAGTGAGCTTTCTACAAGCGAATAATACCTACATACAGGACTGACTACTGCAGTGTTTCTGTCACAGAATGTTTTAAGAATGTTTACGAATGTTTTAAGAATGTCCTTTCTAGTCAAACAGAAGAAGAGACGACCTGTCTAATTCTGTGACGGAAATGCAATACACAATCGTGGCACAAAACTTGTCAACCACTGCATGATTAGATTAGAATCAGTCACATGTGTAATTCTAAGCTTTTCATTGGTGGCTTATTCTCCTGGCTGTGCCACGACCTTGAGTCAATTTCCATTCTAGTAAACTTCAGCTAAACAATCTATCTCTATGAATAGAACGGACATGGATATTGAAAACAATAGAATGTCGTGGCCATGCGTTGCCATGATAATGGTACTCAAACGATGTCGGCTTCCAGTGCTTGACAAGGGGAGGTGCCGGCAGCTTGTCACTGTACTTTACACATATTCACTTTATTGCTTTACAATTGCTTTACAATTCGCTTAGTTTCTTCATCCCTTTGGTATTATCATTTTTCTTCATGTATAAAAGCAATGTGATGGCCTGCAATAGATCGCCTTGCTGCAAGAATCTACAAGTGTTACAGGTCTTAGCACTTTGATTCTTCATAAGATCTATCAACATTGACCTCGAAGTGTACCGAAATGAACGCCTGAAATGACCATCAACAAACCCCCATTTTCCATTCTGATCTCACTAACTGAAAGCAAACGGAAAGTCGGATTTCTATGACTTTAATGTTTGTATAAATTAGATACTATGCCTTCAAATGCCCTTGGGAAAGTGATTCAGGTCACGAAGAATATACTGAAACCTTGACGACCTTCGTCGTTCAGCACCTTTGATAGCTGCAGTGTCAGCAGCCGCAATGTGAGGGTTCATAAAAAGTCATGAGTGACATTAAAAAGTGTGTTGCTTATCTACTGTGAGTTGATCGGAGACTGTGGAAAGGCAATTCATGTTATTTCTATTGATTGCAGAGTTTATGTCTTACACATGACGTGGTGTCCGTGGCACAGTGGTTGCGTACTTGGACTAGCGATCTCATGGTCCAGAGGTCGAACCCGGAAAGTGTCACTGGAAGTCGGCAGGAAGGGCATCCGGACTACAAAGCACCACAACGCTCCAAACAAAGTCTGACTTCAGTCAGCACCGTCCAAGGCCCCAGTAGGGGTAAAAAGTGACGTAAAATCCGTAAAAAAAAAAAAAAAAAAAAAACTTAGACGTCATAATTATCTTCCTCAGGTTATTATAAGACGTAAGAATCGCTTTTTTATGTCAGCTACTATAAATTGATTCTTCGTGACTTGAAATTATACTATACAAATATACAACGGAATGTAGGAAAAGTTGATGATCTTGTGCTGATCAATGGTCATTGTGCCCTGCTGAAAACTTTTAGAAGATTGAAAGTCCTGATGTTGGTTCTAAGTTCTGATTTAATTTCTCCAAGCATAATAATGATGCGACCCTATACTACTTTTCAATTCTTGATGATTATATGAGAAACAACTGAATGTGCATGCAGATGGAAGAAAGCAAACTAGTAGTTCGAAATTTCTGTCTTTTTGCTTGCATTTCACGTAATTCTGAACAAGGGCCAAAGGCTTGCCACCTAGATTCATGATCCTTTTTTCATCAAGTTCATGTGAAGACGATTTACATTTGATTAACAACAAACTTTTGGTTGTTGCGCTTTTACCAATGTTGCATTCACTTTCATCTTGAATTAAGTGTGCGACATGTCTCCGTCTAATAGTCGACATTCGTTCCACGGACTTCACCTCCATGACTTCTGGCCCCAAAGTTTATGGTTAGGCTATTATAAGTTTTGCTCTAAGCCGCAAGATTTTATTCATCCTACGAGCAGCTGAATTCTCTTCTCAACTTTTTATCAAATTATCTTAATCTTTTTTTTAATTCACTTTTTTTCTGTGCTTTAGGCCATCCGGCCCCTCCCAACGGACATGGAGGTGGCATCCGCTGATTCGGGTCATGGAGCGAGCGAAGAGGAGAACGGACAATCCGCCCTCAATCCTGGCGGTCTGAACAGCGACTTGAAGGTGGTTCGAAGCGACTACCGACCTCATATCGGTAATTCGCGGGCCTTCCCTATTCTCCCAGAGGACAGTGTCATACAATGCGGCTGCGGGGACACTATTGACCTCGCAGGCAACACGCTGCATTCTCGTTGTCAGTCGGGGACTGGTCCTCCACCAGCCTATCACCTCGCCACCAATCCCGCACCGACATTCAGAACTTTTCCGCGTCAGCCGCGCGCACCACTGCAGGACGGCAGTGGCTCCATCGATGGTTCACTGTCGCGACTGTGTCACAGCCCACAGACCAATGTATGACGATCTATCGGCTGAACCAGCATTATCGGTTCCAGAACTACATCAAGTGACTGCGGCCGATGCAGAACAACTATAGACGGCCATTCCGGAGTGTCATTAACGGCTGCGCGAGGAATAAGAGAAAGGCCTTGTATGTACACAACAAAGTGCATGCAGGAGAGATGTTCGTGGTGCAGTGGGTAGAGCAACCACGAGAGAATCTCAAGGTCCCAGACTGATCTTCAATGAGCACCGTTGGAACAATGCGGTCTCTAAATGGCAATCAAAAGATACGAGCATTTCTCAAATCCTCACGCAGTCGATGTCGTGACAGAGCTAACCCGACCAGTTGTGGTCAGATGTTGTGATAGAGAAAGGAATTGACAAACTCCCTTCCTTGCTGTTGCATTTTATATATACCAATACTAGATGACGAGCCGATATCCACCCATTTTGAGCATTTCTGGATGAGTGTCGGCCCCATAGTCACCTCAGAGACGTCATTTAGAAGTCATGTGTTGCCCCATAATCTTCTCCTCATGAAATATCAATAAACATGCGTCGATATCGGCTAACCTCAACTCACTCCTCCACATGCTTATCGGAGTTTCAACTCATCTGCCTGCTCGCGGGGCTTCCATCGTAGCCATTTATCTGTTTTGACTCCGTTTTCCTCTTGTACAGCATCTGTTCCTGCTCCTTTAACGAAAGTGCATTTAAAGTAATTTGAAAATTAGAAAATAGATTGCAGTATATGAAACGCTGCAAGATTTGTTTGCCAAACGCTCAAAACATCTTTCAGTGTAGGGTCATATTGTAGTAATTTAATTGCTAATTCGGATGGGCGTGAATATTGAATTCTAGCATGCGAATAGACAATCTGATTTGGGTTAGTGTTGGAAAGAATAGTTATCAGATATAGTCAAAAACATCATATTTATCTTCGTATTGTTGATAGCATTTCAGCAACATCCGAATCAAGTTCAGAATATAAGGAGAATTTAATGAACGCTTAATTTGAATTATTTGTTTCAGGTATTTCATGCTTTATTCATGATTTTCTCTGAAGCACTCGTTAAATGAGAGAATTGCTGCGGTAGTGACAATAGTGCCATCGTGTTTTTCTTTATCATATGCGAGGGTATATGACTTATTTAATCGCAAACTTTTACAGAATTGTAATCCGAAAACCACTGAACACATGAAATTTTAATCATGGCTATCGAAATTAAA
Source organism: Prostheceraeus crozeri (assembly GCA_907163375.1). Classification (NCBI taxonomy): domain Eukaryota; kingdom Metazoa; phylum Platyhelminthes; order Polycladida; family Euryleptidae; genus Prostheceraeus; species Prostheceraeus crozeri. Next base: position 24,112 of record CAJQUW010014075.1, on the reverse strand, counting down.
AATTGAGTCAATTGAAATATTAAGTTCACTATTAAGCTTAATATTGAAATTAATAAGAAATTCAATGGTTATTTGTGCGCATTTTATACATAAAAGAGGAGTTAATACACATATTTCGTTTTATGCGCAAGTAATTTCTGAATACGTCACCCAATTGCTTTCTCTATATTTATCATTCTGTTTATTCTAATACCATCTGTTCAATATTATGTGGGTAGCCTTAGTAATGAAACAAAATGATCGTATGAACATGATTTTAGCTAATACATAAATAGGCAAAATAAACGAATTTGTCAGTACATAGACAATTTGATAAATGCATATTACTGACGGTGTAATTACTTTGATACTCTATGCTGTGCACTGCAGAATTTCTAGATTCATGCCAGCTATCGAAAGTTAAAGTTAAATCGCTAATTTTGGAATATTTATGCACAATTGAATATTTGCGGCCAAAGCTGAACGTCAAACTGAGACCTCATCGAGGCGGGTTGAGCGGGTGCTCTCCCATTGTCGTAAACGGAAGCTGAACCGAAACAGCTGCTTCCAGATGGGACATCCAGACTTAGCGTTCTCACCGACACTATCAAAGACAGAATTAGATCATCTCCGCGGAAACTCTTCAGAGGAATGGAATGGAAAACAAAACCTGATAAACGTTTTATAACATATTTCTTCGATTTATTTCCTTAAAAAGCTTAGCACTTCGCATCAGTGAGTAGGATAACAAAATGAATATGAAATCTATTTCTTAATTATCAAATTGCAAGTGCACTGTCGTTCCCGCTGTAAAAATCTCATCTGGAACAGCTGTTCCCACCGACTGTGAGTCCGATTATGCCTCGGGCACAACTCTACTTCCTGTACGCATCGCATTATAGTGAAGATCTGTGAAAATCGGTGTTTTCTTTTAAACAGGATCCTTCTCAATTATCTTAGATTGGAATTTCTGAAACGATTTATGAGGGGAAGGTATGAAATTCATTAGATGATCAAATTGATGAGAATCCTTTATTTTAATCATGTTTGATTTGGAGGATCGGCTAAAATTCCTACTCCATATTTTTCATTTGACACTACACTCAACAATAAGAAAATTTGTTTAATTTCGAGTCGTTCTTAAGTTTATTGGTAAATGACATTTGGCCTATCCATGAAAGTGCTTTTGTTTATTTTCAAAGGCAATTTTTACTAAAACCGATGTTCAATTAAGAGGAAAAAGCATAACATGACAGTTTAAACACAATGAATGGAATACTTATACTTCAATATGATTCAGATTCGGTCCATCATCTACATTAGTTTGATAAAAAGATTTTTTATCGAGCTATAACATTTCCAAGCTGATAACTGATTAAATATGATATCACAACGTATTACAAAAATAAAATCTGATGGGATAAAATGCGGCATATCGGCAAATAGGCCAAACAACCCATCTGCAACGATATCACGGATTCACATGGCGAAACGAAGACGTTCATCAAGTAAGATGTAATATTTTGCCCCACACAAAGTGAAACATACATTACATGCAGAAAACGTGTCCTTCGGCAAGGTTGAAATACTGATGTAACAGCTATTACTACCGGTATTTCTAAGGAAGAACAAAAGAATAATTGCATTCCTTTGAAGCAAGCTCCCTGAAACTCTATACACCGTTGAACCTTATGCAGTAAGCTCTATAAGCATTCACGTTGATCAGCTAGAGGAACATCCCGAAGTTTTGAATGCACAAACCGTGAAGGTCTTATAGATCCGTGAAAAAGACCTTCCAACTAGTTCCTTCTCAGATTTGGGATCAACCATAAGTCGCAAAGTCTGGTGATAACAGTGGGCTTCAAGCAACTGAATGTGTTGGCCGTTCAAGAAATTCACACAGCGCGACTCGTCGCGTGAGCAGACGCATCGATGCAGGAGCCTCTGATTGGAGGAGCAACTGTGGCCAAAGACAATGGATAATATACTTTATCTTTGCCTGTGGCTAAATTTTATTCGCATTATAGTACGCGTTGATTGGTAACTTCTCTAGCAATGCATCCTACAAAACAATGCCAGTGATTCGAAAACGGTGTACATTCGCTTTCTGCTGCGAATAAAACTCGTCTTCAGAGCTTCAAACACATCTCGAGAATCTTCATCATTCTCGAAAACCACACCATGTTGGAAGTATCATTCTTGTTGGTGAAACAAATTCGGCATTCATCGCCTGCAGCGACATCAATCTATGCTGCCATAGCAACTGACACAAGCCTGAAAATGACATATGTACACGTAGACATGATAGGCTCTCTATTTAAGCTTATGTTCCGCTGAATATTACATTTTAATTATATTTCAGATTTAATCCAAAATCAAGTAAGCGGTTCATGACAAAAAATTATAAAATCTGTCATAGAATTTCAAACTTAGTCAAGCAAATACCACGTTCCCAAGTCGATGCAGCCTCATATTTACTCTCCAGACTCTTCTACAAAGTGCTGAAACTGAATGCCGTTACTCATTTTTGAACTTGTGATAACTTCGATTTCATCGTTCAAAAGTTAAGATGAAATGAGTCATCGCGCTGCAAGCTGTTATCACGTTACACAGAAAGTTGTTGACATCAGGATTATAATTGCAATGTACATGAAAATTGGCTCGACAACTTCCTAGTTAATATTGAGCCTCTGCGTACACGCGTGAATTAACTTCTTATGGCCTGTTACCACAGGAATTTTCTTCATGACAAACATTATGAGAAGCCGTTAAATCAAAGAAAATAAACGGTTTTGACAAGAATCAGCAAGTGCACTGCTTGGAACGTGCTGACATTGATGAATGAGACGTGTATCTAAATGAAAATTCAGAGAGATTCTGAAAAATATAGTTTTACAGTCGTAATTTTGAATTTAATTTGTATTTTTGAAGTCAACTAAAAAGTTATTCTAGTGCAAGTAGGCTTCATGGTAAACCGAGGACAGAACTCAGAAGAAACAGAGAAACTTCTTGGTTGTTATTATGCTAAGTTTCCGTTTCAATCGTTTGAATTGTGATCAGTAATTTAATTTCGGTTGCAAACTCTTAACTGTAGCACATAGTGCAGTGGAGAATAGAAAAGACAGTGAAAAATAATCCTGAGAAAAACGTCCCATTAACAATTTAGTGAATCTAGGTAGTCGCAAATAATACTGAACTAATCTAACTTATCACAACAAATTGAGCCCAAACGTTTTGGAGAGCTCCTCTTCATTTTATAATGTTCCCTACCAAATTGCAAAATCAAGGAGGGCGTTTTCTTCACAAGTGATTTAAATGCATGAAGGCACTTTTGAATACAGAGCCAGTTCAACTTCGACAAATGGCCAGTGGCTGACAATCTCGGAATTCCCTGAAACGCTCACGGTTAACCAATCTGGGTATGATTTTTGGAGCAGTTCACCGAAATTCCAAGTACTTAATCGCTTCGACCTATACTTTCCCCTCGTGAGCTAACTGTTATTTATTGTGCATTGATGCGAAGTGTTTTCGAGTATGCCTCCTGTTTTTCTTAAATTGCCGGTGTCACTGGAAACCCGACTCGATCGATTTCAAAATCGTGTTCACATACTTGTGTGTTCTTTGCCAAAATATTTTCACGTGGCCAACTGTAAGTGCCGTGGGTTTCCGCAGTTGAAGGAGCGTAGAGTTTGTCTATGAAAGCCAGTACAGACCACCTACATATCTTATACTCCATTATGCCAGAGCGCTCTTTTAGATCTCAGCGTCATATTTTACCATCTTGTAGTACGACTCGGCGTCTGCATTCTGTTGTTCCGTACTGTTGTGCAATTGTTGAGAATTTACACACAATTTGAATTTTAGAATTTTTGCGTGTATTCATGTGTTCACGTTCTCTTTATTTTTTCATTATTTTTGTTATTACTGCATCGGTGTACTTATAAATGATTTTTATTGACTCAATAAATTTACTTCTACTTTTGATTTCAAAGCTTTTCAAAATGACATTGAATTTTTTAAATCTGCAATTCATAATATTTCCCATTTTTGAGGACTTTTAACTGATCGCTCATTGGTCCTGAAATTTCGAATGCAGGTTTATGCGTCCTGTGTGAACTTGGAAATCGACTTGCAACCTTATTGAAGTTTTGGTGCCAAGGATGCTGATGAAAATCGCGAAAACTTACTCGAATTTTTGCTACTAGATGAAATGAAAAATAATGAAATGCTATGAAATTCCCTTTTCCGCAAAAATAGTTGCACAGAGAGCGTCTCTATGATGCAGGGTGATTCCTATGCCATGAGATCAGTATGAAATTTGAATTTTTTTATGAATTGCGTTTTTGGTCATTTTCATTAAGAGCTTCATAAAGGACCAGTTTTTATTCAACCCAATTCCGTGCGCAATTCACATCATGTATGGCTGTTAATGTCCCAGTAACTTTACAGGTATATATGCTCTGAAGGAGAGATGCAGCATCTTGGAGAACATGCAGCTTTATGCAATTTCTACTTATAGATTTAGCAAGTAGTAGCTATACCATTTTGCAAGATTTATTTGATTCGCTAATTAAGAAGTTCATTGATTTTATAACCGATGCGATTAATAGTCATCACATGACTAATGACGTGAGTCACTTGCTTTCAAGTTCATATGGGACACATAGACCCACATATAAAATTTTAGCACAAGCCTGCGAATAGATCCAAGGATACATGTCCTCAAAAATCGCAAATATTATGAATTGTAAGTTTTGAAGATCAATTTTTGAAGCCTATATCACTTCTTTGAAAAGCTTTAAAATCAAATGTACTCGGCATCTCGGTGAAATACCTCAGAATTTCTAGTTTCAAACCCAATTGGTCAACCCTGACTGTTTCAGGGAATTCTGAGATGGTCGGTCATTGACTTTTCTTGAAATTTGTCGTTGTGTGAGGAATGACCCTAAAATGAAAGCATGCTTCACAATCTTGACATTTCTGTGTTAGATTTTTCGTAGCATTATTAACTCTCTAATTCCACAGCTTATGTTCCTTCATGTGCTTGTGCTCCAAAACAATATGAATGGACTGTCCTGAATTGACTTTTCTACCGCGCTAAGCGGATCTGCAGCAGACACGGTTTTTCTGTATTGGCCATTCCTGGATGATGTTAATTTTAAAAAAGAATTGCCACTGGCCTTCTCAGGAAAAAAACGCGATTTTTGACTCGACATTTCAAGATTCTTTAACGAGAGTGACAAAATATCATTTATGAATAGCAATTAAGCAAAACTTCACAATGATGTAACATGAGAATATATAGACAATTGTGATATGGAAATGTCTGTTACCGCATACCTTTCAGTGCTTCCACCACAACTGATTCATAGAAATCTATGATTGAACGAACTGTCTATGTTATTTGAATCACGAGACGCGAAGCGTCGAATGCTTTAAGCAACATAGACAGTGAGTTCAATTGCAGGTGGAAGCACGCCAAGCTATGCGGTATTCCTGTATGATATGGAGTTCGTGGCACTAGTGCGAGGAACTGCAATGATATCTCAATACATTCAATACATGATAGATTGCCAATGCAAGAACCACGTTTTAAAAGCACTGATGAAAATGCAAAGAACTGCAATATCATGCTGGAAATATTCATAAGATCATCTATCATTGAATGCAGTATATACAAGTGCAAGAAGGTCTACATATCTATTACCTAGACCTCCTTGATACAAGATATATAGCCTACAAAGCAATCTAATCAAAGGAAAATGTAGAAATAGTCAAAAATATCATCCATGAAGTAAGAAATTAGACGACAATGCAGCACTGAAATTCTCGACAAGAAATCCTGCATTAGGCACCAAGAACACATGACAGCGATTAAAAATCGCAGCAAACAAATCGCTCTTAATGTTTTGAAGCATAGAAATCAAGACCAATGCATAGAAATAAATGTTTGACATTAAATTCCTAGTGAAGGAAATTAAATCATGTGATATGGCACTACCAACGAATGCAAGTCAATCGTAAACATGAGCCGGTCACGTGCCATTTGACCATTGACACAGCAATGTCTAGGCGAGTTCACTCCTGGTCTGTTATGAATTAGCAGTTCATTGAGCGTCAGGGTGTCCCAAAATTAGCGCATTTTTTGATTTTGCCGTGAGAGCTAGACTTTACGTTCAAAAAGGACATTTATGCCGAAAATCGGAAAGAATTCTCATGAGGTTTTAGCATTTAAGAAATAATTCAAAAATTCGTTCATGTTCGGACAGTAATATCGCCATTTATGTCAATAGACATACTCGTATAATATGCATGAGCTTGCAATAAAAGTATCAAAAGCACATCTGATGAACTCAATGCTGCGTCATGCGTGCCACGGCTTGTTTGATTGGTCAGCTACTAAATAGCGCTCCAGATGCTTTTGACAAATGTTCTGAACATTCATCACAAAGATAAATTTTAGCTGTTATCAAAAACTTCATGTACGGTTAGCTCCAAGTCATCATTTAGTCAAGAATCAGAAAAAAACTTATCAACTCGTGCAGAAATTGTTCAGCTACTTTATGTGCATGTAAAGAGATCCATTTGGAGCATCACTGTAACATCAAACGTCTAATTTCAAAATTTGAAAAGACCTGCAGTCCTCTCGATGCCCCTGGAAAAGGCAGTGCGCTAAAAAGGAAAATAGTGTACCTTGAAGAGGGTACAAGTGTTATGCCGCTCAATCTTCGAGCTAATTGAACTTGTCCAGCTGCAACATTTGTTTTTCTGACTGAAATTCCGAGATCAATTTTCATAGAATACTGAAAGACAAATTAGGACTTTATTTTGATTCCGTTTCTTTGCATCAGGCAATCACTGCAGAAGATAAAGATAACCGAAGATTCAGTCAATAGTCAATAAGCAATACAGATTTAGTAGCCAGAATTATTTGGAGTGATGAAAAAATGTTTTCAATGAATGGCTAGTAAATTGCATCACATGGCAAGTGAAAAGTCCGCCATGACTTTGACTCGTTCTCTCCATTCATCACGTGTTATGGCAGGCCTATAGGCAGTCTTTTCTCAGTGCATTAAATTTGAGTTGTTTTTCTTCTCCAACACTGTCAACGGCAATAATTACAATTAAATGCTGATGAATGACTTCATTCCACAATATCAATCGAAAGAATGCTTGCTACTCCACAGCAACTTTCCAATAAGATAAAGCAACACCTCACTTTCCTCATGCTACCGTAACTTTAAGAGAGCCCAAATTTCTTAAAAGAGTTTTTGGACGCGGCTTTGAAACAGCTTGGCTGACAAGATCCCATGATTTGAAGCTATGAAATTGCCGGCTTTGGATGGCATTGAAGGACAGGTTATATCATAATCGAAAGTCAAAAACTTTTGACGAAGCAAAGAGGAAGTGGGCGGCACAAAGTTTGATGAAACCAATTATGAAGAGATCACAAATGCTGTTTTGAGTTGAACTGGAAAGAGCCAATATTGAATGATCTTGATTTTATTTTTGTTTTCTATTACAATTGATTTCTGTTAACATCTGTCTAACTTGAGACTTCGTGAAGAATATTGCATGAGAAAAATGAAACCCACCATCAACAACAAAATCGAGCTCAGCAATCATTCAGATTTTCTTTGATTAGAATTTTCCATAATGTAAAAATCATAAAACAAAAATTCGGTATAATGTAAAAATCATAAAACACGACAATATTTCATCTTATAACGGTATCAGATTTATAATTCACATTTCATATATCTTTGACATCTCTGAACTCTGTGCTAAGTGCATTAGATTCTTCCAATTATTTTATAACTTTTTTATACTTGTATGCATGTACTGATAACTCATGCCTTTTGTAATACCAATCCATTACTTTGTCCTATGTGTTTTCCTATCCTGTCAGGTCATCATTAAGATGCTGTTGGTACTATGCAACCCAATACTACCTGTTTCATAGCCCATCCCTCCTTTTATATTCAGTCTTTTATACTCACTCTATATGTAATTATGACATAGACTTTTTTACATAGATGTCGGTGTGAATTTTGAATTTTTTACTGAACCTGCTAATTTCTGTCCTTTTATACCTAAAGATAGTTAACTGATGTTAACAGAAATTAACTGCAATAGACAACAAAACTAAAATCAAGATATTTCAATATTGGTTCTTTCCAGTTCAACTCAAAATAAGACAAGACAAATAGCCAAAACAATTTGTTTAAAACAAATGCTGTTGACAACATCTAAGAAAAGTGAATGTTTTATTATCCGAAGATGGACGACATTTGAACATTCGCTGCTAATACTAAAACCGCATGATATTCTCATGCTATTTTTCATTAAAAAATGATTTTCGAGCGCAAAAAGTCGTTCTAACATGGAAATTAAAAGCTGCACCGATTTTGGGACACCCTTATATCAAACCTCTTTGGTTGATGTGCTTTGCATCGCTGCTGGAAGGCACTGGTGCCGGTACATAGAGTAAGTATATTAGGTAGAGTAGCAACTCAGTGTAAACTAATTTCAATGCGCATGCAGCTACCATTTATTACCCGTGCCACATATGTGAGATAAGCAACTTTTTGTAGTTTTGAAGAAATCTACATGGATTTGGCCAAAGTATCCATCAAGAAACACAATAAGATATCAGCTTCTCCATGAAGACTTGCATTATAATGTGGTTCATGACAGTTCCTTGATAATCAGTCTTCCTTAATTTCCGCTTAATCAAGATACCTGTTTGGTACATTTTCATTCCTTTTTTGATAGATGACAAGTTTCATACTACTTACATAGAGGTATCAAATCGCTAGTATATAAATGCAAGAATAATTTGCAGGAATTGAGCTTAAAAAATTGATCAAATATTTTTTAGACCGCATGACCAAAATCTCCGCAAAAAGCTGAATCTTTTGATGTAAAAATCTCCAATGTATGCTGACATTTTTTTTGATTCGACACTCTACCTGTATACTTACTTGTGCCGAAATATTTTTATTTCATTCATCAGATCAAAATGCAAAATACGACGAACTGCTACTTTTCAATGGCTATCAATTTTTAGCACTTTAAATATTTTTACTATGCAGACTGAGAAAATCTGGAAAAATTTCATAATTTTTCTGCTATTAATTGATTCTATTCGTGAAGCAATCAATCATCAAATTGCGGCGCAATCAACGGTAAGCTTGCTTGTCATTTTCACTGCTTTTGACTGTTTGCACTTTATTATGCCTTTTGGGATCTTAATTTATTTACTGAATAAATTAATAGAGAAGTAATTTACTAAATTAATTATACTACAGTGTACATAAACGGAAATTTTCTGAAAACACATCTTTCTCATCTGCTGATTTTAACTGTGATGCTATTACATTTTATGTAACATTGACAGACTTTTTCTTCTAAGCTATTCTATTATTTTGCACTGTTTTAGACGGTGTGCTGCCTACAGTATACGATTTTTATTCTATTTGCTTATTATTGATTTTTGGGGTCAACACCTATTTTGAGAACCAACTGCTAATGATATAGCAATCGACAATCAGCTAAATCTAGCATTTCGAATGATACCAATGTTTTTAAACACCATCGCTGCTGGCACAGTAATCGCCAGCTTTATCGTATTCACCGGCTGTATTCATCAACATCGTCCATCGAGCAGATCCGAACAGAAACTGGCATAGTCGACGGATTATTATTCAAGCGCCTTTCATTTCAAACAAGAATCGTTCCTGGTTGATTCATCAAGTGAATGTGCCATTAGTGTCCAACATTATCAAATTTGCAGTCTTGGCAGACCAGTGGGCAAATAATCCCGCGTTTTAAATGAGTCTTTGATTGAATCTTCGTTGCAAATTTCTAGGCAGCTCACGATTCATGATCTTCATTACTGAGCAAGTGTGGGGTAAAGGCTCGACAATGTAACAACCAATGAAACTGCGAAACTTTCATCAAAACCTCAGGAATAGATCACATGCATCACTTGATTGATTACTGAGTGAATTTGGACAGAAAGACAGATCTTTCAGTTACTGAAACGCTTTAATAAAAAAATTATTTTAACGATTTCCAAAAATGGTTCCAAATGAGATGTTCAAACAGAAATAGGAATAATGAGAATTGAGATCTGTGCGAGGAGCCAGACAAATTAATTGGGGTATTGTGAATCCGTACATGGATCGAAATATGATCTATCAATGTTATATTCCCATGAATGAGACAGTTTGATAAATTCATTGATAGTCTGTTTCATGAATCGTTGTATAATTTAATTATACATTCTTCTTTCTTCAATTTCTTATAGAAATTTTGATTGTTTTCAAAAAGGTTGATAGTGCATGAAATCTGCAATAAAGTGATGATATTAAAGTAATAATTTGTCGTGATGAAAGTGACTATACTATGCACGCACAGGCCTACCTTAAGAAAACCATCTCCTCATAATTAACCTTCATATTATCATCTTGTTTATTGACATGTACAGGCAAGACTAATTTGGAATTGTTATCAGAATTAAACACGTATAATCTATCACATCGACACACCGGTAACCACTAACCAAAATCAATATGTTAGGATTGACCGACTTGCAAGACTAATATTCATTCGGTTCAGAGTAGTCGGATTAGCCGGACAATACGACTTTCGGATCGGATTGAGTACTAGTCTACAGCTGCGTCACAGGATGATATCACTCATATTATCATTGCTGCACTCGTTGCTTACCATGACACTTTCAGCGATGGGCTCTATTCAGAATGTTTGACTGAAAGGCTAGGTGACAGAAACAAAATGAAGTTCACGCTAGTGTATCATTAGATCCAAGACATCAGGCTTGTAATATTTACATATCATCTTCTTGCATATAGACTGTAGACTATATAAGGTCATAATTCTTACCTTGGTAAGGGCACTATTAGCAACAGTGCATTTTAAATGCAAAACATGTAACATTCTCATCAATGAATTCATATACCTGCAATATGGATACAATACTGCAATGTATATACTGTATATAAATATATATAAGTAAAATGAAATAAACCAGAAGTCAAGGCCCTGTAATGCGACCGGTTTCGGCGTATATTTGACACCTACTCATGCAAACCGTAATCATATATTTTTGAAGGGAAGAAAATTCAACTGAAAGATGATCTCACTTTCACCATTAATTGCAATATGTCCTGTGTCTCGAATAACGTTATCTATATGTTACGCTGCAAAGGATGTAATCAATTTTACTTGGGACAGACAGGGGATATTTTGCGTAGTAGGGTGACTGTCCACAGACATCATATAGCTCATCCAAGTCAAGCTAGCTCCTTTCGAGGTCAGCCGTCATATTTCTAGGTGTGCTAGAAATCTATACAGTTTGAACTTGCGCTACTGTTACAGTTGCCCCACAATGCTACCCGTAATAAAAGGGACTATAGGGAGAGAAATCTTATTTTAAAATTTAACCCTTTGCTGAACCAAGCTTAGATTTATTTGTTAATTGATGAAACTCATTTCCTTTCATGTTTTCCTGTTTGCATGAGTAGGTGTTAGATATACGCCGAAACCGATAGACAAATCCAATAAAAAAAGATCTTATTACTGATAATATTTCGATTGCCTCTTTATCAAATCAGATGGAAAATAATCTGATTTGATAAAGAGGCAATCGAAATATTATCAGTAATAAGATATTTTTTATTACAATAAAAATTTACAAATACAGATACAACAATTATATACAAATAAGATATTATAAACAGATTTGAATTATTTCATTAATTGTAGACGTCTGGAGGTCGGATGACGATTTATCGGCATCTGATTTACTGATTCTCTACAATAGGGTATACTACACTGATGACGGCATATAAGCCAGAAACGTTTGTAGTTCCCGTAATGATTTAAGTCAGATTTTGTTCTCACCTCTTAAATTTTTCCTTTCGGGATCTCGGCATATATAGATATAAATATATATGTATAGATGTGTTGTATCTATAAAGACCCTCACACCGAATATCCGAAATGCAGTTACAGAGAACAGGATGGTAATGTGGAAGACCGGTTTCGCTTTTATTTAAGACAGCTTTCTCAATTCCACAGATCAGAGTAAAGGCAATATATATATATATATATAGTAAAAAAGGAAAAATCAACCAGTTTCACAAAATGATGTTGCATCTTGTGCCGATCGATTAGATCGGGGATGTCTTTCGACATCGTATTACCGTGCATCGGTAGCAAATTTTCCGAAAACAATACTCTTTCCCTAAAAGTGAGTCGCCATATTGCTGCGTGTGACCATGAATTCTGTGCAGCACCTTTTTTATCAGCTTGTTCCTAATGGATCAAAGATTGAGCGCGAGAAGAAGGGAGCCATGTTCATCAAGCGATTTCTTCCATCGTGAAATGGCTAGCTTTCACATCGTGCTATGTCAAATTCAATTCTATGTACAAGCGATGTCTGTGATAATGATTCCTCCACTATTTTGTTTGTGCTGTTTCATTTAGTGCCTTGAAAATCAACTGATAGGTTGTGTAATCGATCGTCACAAGATACAACATAATTTTGTGAAACTGGTTGATCTTTCCTTTTTTACTATAACTTCCATTTGCGTATACACTTTCAACTTAACGATATAACACATCGATATTTTCTTTCAGAAGAATAGACTCTAAGATAAGAGGATAGGCTGATGCACCGATTAGGCACTACTGCAGTTTAGTGCACCCTAAAACAACGGCGCATTCTCCCGCAAACGATGACTACGCACATTACACCGAAGCGCGCGCTCGGTGTAATGTGCGAAGACGAAGACGAAGACACACGAAGACAAAAAGACACTCATTTATAACTATAGGGAAGAACGAACGGCATTCATTCTGTTGATTAAATCATGTTGTTCTCACATGCATTTTAGGGTGCACTAAACTGCAGTAGTGCCGACCGATTATAGATATATAACCGATATACAACATACACATGAAACAGATATATAGTGAACACGTTCAATGCTATATTTAATAATCCATTTTTGTGTGGGAATTCCAACAGGATTCTATGAGAATGAAAAGTCGCACGGCAACCTGCCAAAATCCAAGTTGTTTCCCACCGGTTGACTTTAATCAGACAGCATTGTCAAGAGCTACTCATGTCCCTCGCACAGTGACCCCTTGAATCTCGGCAAGATTCCAAGATACCATCGATAATTGTGACCGAAAAAATTGAAGATGATCTATCTAGAATAAAGGTACATTAATATTTCTTCAGAAAAGTTATTATCATTGCGAAAAGTTGATCATAATGTGCATTATTAGCATTTTAGAAACTATCAATAGGTTCCTCTATGGTAAATCGTCTTCAACAGACTGTTGTGGTGAAATTTACTAATTGTCTTCCTCATGAATTTCATGTTTCCTTTGATGTATTACAAGACTTACTTCTTGTGTCCTTTGTTCATTCGGGTGCAATGAAGCCAACGCCCTTTTCATACTACATTGAATTATCGGCTCAAAAAATCATGCACAGAGAAGAGATATCAATTTTTTCTTTGTTATTCATGAAAGCAAGTACGCGGAGCGCATTTCATTGATATACATTGAATTGAAAACACTTGCGGACTCTTCTTTATGCTCTTCGTCTCTAGCATTTCATTCGCTTCCTGTTGTCGGTAAAAGCAAAGAAAGGATCAGCTCTATTAGACAGGAAATATCCTATACATCGACAGCAAACTGATCAAGTTCAAAGCAAAGGAGCGCCGATCCTGCGTGGAATATGTGTCAACTCAACGCAATTTCAAACTCATCTTCCGACTTAAGCTGTTGCAGAAGCTCAAAATCTGTAAGCAAATTTCATCCGATCGTTATTTCATGAACTAAGTAGGGATTTATGTCGCATTTTTTCTATTTTATGGACTCGCTCATTTAAAACATTGAAGCACTCACATCAGGGGAACTAAAATGTTTGGTAAAAGTGAACGCACTGACGGTCATGGGTTAGTGAGTTAAGTGGTTTGTGATAGAGTGAAGTAATTTCTCCCTGCAACTAACTCGCCTCGCCCTCCTTTCTCTCATCCCCCCCTCTCTCTCTCCCTTCTAAAAAAGGAAATTCAAAATTCAATTACTGTATAATTATATGAGTAGCCTACTTCTTAAAATTCATGACACTGGTAGCCGGGCATAAAATAGGATAGAGAGAGACAGAGAGACGGGTCTATTCTCGAATGTCAAGGAGCATTCGTTGGTACATTATTACATGAACTTATTACCACCAGGAATATATTAATTGTAGCTATCTGTCGAGGGCATAAATTGGAAGCTTTCCGAGGCCACGCAGACCTCGAGGATATCTTGGAATTTATGCCCAACGACAGATAGCTGCCTGTATGAATAAAAAAACATGATGTGGACCATGGATGTCGATGAACGAGTATTAGCATTGAAATAATATTGCTTAAAACAGGGCTGTGGAGCCGATGCTTTATCTCATCGGCTCCGGCTCCGGCTCCACGACACTAATGTGAAAGGCTCCGGCTCCGGCTCCGACTTCAAATTCAGATTAAATGCTGGTTATCCTGGATCCGTTGAACGGGTTTTTTGGATAACGGTGTGGCCTTTAGAGGCTTGCTACAATCATCAAATTAGTTTTCATTAACAAGCAACGACTTAAGTTAATAATAAAAATGATAATAGCCTAATGTAATGATAAATAACATACTTGTCATATATTTTTGCATGAATTGACTATCTCTGAAAGACAAAATAAAGTTATAGCCTGGATTGGTTAAATTAGATAAAGATCTCCCGCACTGGCTAAATATAAATTGGCCTAGCCTGCAACCAGTCTACTACGAGGCTACATTAAATAAGACCACATGAGTGATGATGATATACCTAATTAGCCGTCACAGGGGCCGAATAGTAGTATAAGCTTTTTAACAAAGCTTGAATATGAAACTGGATAGCGTATGCCTCTAAATAGCTTACAGGGCCTGTATCTACTCGAACATGGAAAGGGTATACGCTATATAGCCAAATATACCGTATCAATAAAGATATCAATTGCTTTATTGAATATTAAAGTGTATATAGGCTAGCTTAGGTTGTTATTGTTATTTGTTATTGCCTTTATCCAATAGTCTGTTGAATAATATGATCGGTGGGTAGCCCACGACTCATCATCTGTAGAAATTGTAATTTAGATAGTCTCATTGCAGTGTAGGCTAGAAATGTACAATTGAAAATTATACCTAATAAAATTAAAAATATCTAATTTAGGACGAGTTTTGTAATTCTATGCAGCATACTTAATAAGTTAAGGCTTAACTTACATTATGTTAATTTCGTATTTTTCATTATGGCGTAAAGTTGCACTATAATTCATCAATGATTCATGTATATTATTATATTCAATTTATGTATAACATATTACCCCTATTCCTCTGATGATGGTTAGTCTGATGAAACTGAACTCGGAGTATCACACAGCATGTTGCAGGGTGCAATGCATAATAAAAATTTGACTGCGAGCACCGAGCAGAAATCCCATCTACTTTGCTAGCTTTCGAATGCGCATGCGGTTTAATGCCACAGACAATAGAAAAGGGAGGTCAAAAGGCGCCTTTATTGAGAGTTTCTCAGTCTTTTTTTATTGTTTACATATACGTCAACATGATATCCGCATAAAGTGTTGACAGACGGAAAAAATAATAATGAAAATTCTTGAAATCCACAGGTCTATGACATTTGGGGAAATATTATTACACAATGCGGCTCTTGTGCAGTCCTCCCCCCATTTTTTCTCTGGTCAAAAGATGCAGCACCATTGGATGTCCGTTTCAGCATCACCGGTTTGAGTGAAGCATTCCGTGCTGTTCTAAAAAATCTACGTGGGTAATTGCGATGTCATAGTCGCAAACTTCGTCAGCAAGTTAACATTGTAATTTGCCTTCGGGTTTTTTCGCATTGAAAGATACTCTTTGAATTTTGAAGTCAAAGGAAATTCATTGTGAATGAGATAATGTACCTTTAGAATAATAAGGCGTTACTAGAAGTGGCTGGGTCGCTTATTGCTATAGCCATGCGAGGACTTGTAGTCAGGTTTCATTGAATAATCGATTGTTTTGAAAAATGTAGGTGGGGGACTGCGCAAGAGCCTACAATACAATCTAAGGAAATTGACATTGTCACAGATGCCAGTAGCTTCTGCCAGTAGCCATACCGATAGATGGTAACCTACATAGTAACCGTATTAGATTTAAGACATTGCGCAAGAAATGTAGCTATATTATCTTTGCTGACTGAACTGAAAATGTGTACATAAATGATTGGCGACTTGTCTCTGAGAATCTACAATCATCTAGTTCGCATGCATATAACAAGTCTTCAAATTAATGGATTTTGGAGAATACGTTGTCACTAAAAGCTTAGATTATTCCTCAGACTTTGCATCCCCTTTGCAAACCTAAATTGATTACATAATATGATTCAGTATTAGACCCATGGAGTAGGTATATTAGATAGAGTGGTAACTCCACATTTATTGAAGCCCCAATGTGTACGCGTATGCACTTTCGATTTTATTAAATGAACTCGAGGGAGATACAAGTGGCATTGTCACCAAATGTTAGATATGCAAATTTTTGCAGTATTGCAGGTATTACAACGGAATTGAGTGATCATGATTGTAATGCAGAAGGAATGATGCTATTTCACAGATTCTCATGACAGCTTTGGAGATTTAATGTTTGCTAAATTAGCAATTCGATGTGTTCCTATCACTTTCATGCTCAAACTCAAGAGTATTTTCTTAAGCGTGATCATATCACAGGCAACCTGCCACTGGCAGAGCAAAATCACATAATCAAAGACAATGACTTCAATTAACTTTGAAAGATGCAAATGGGTCCACATCACTTTTCAGATTCAAGAAATGAGACATTAATTTAGTGATGGAATCGTAAAATCATGCTGGTGAAAATTGAATTAAAAACTTGAAATTTCAGCCAAGAAAGTACAAATAATATCGTGACTTTTTCATGAAGACTTTCATTATAATACAATTCATGAAATTTCCTTGATAATCAGCTTGTTAGGATGCTTATTAGCAAATATTCAATCCTTTTGATATCCAACTTGCTTCATACTACTTATATTGGAGTATCTCGGTAGTATATAAATTGGCAAATTTTTGACTTTTTTCAAAAGTGCTCAAATAATTTTTTTGACCTCGGGAACGCAATCTCCGCAAAAAACTGAATATTTTCATATACAAATTTTCACTGTATACAGATACTTTTCGAGTCGACACTCTGCCTATATATCCCTACTATATGATTAGACCTTTTTGCGGTGTATAACAAAATGTGGTAATCATATGCCGTTAGCAATGGGGGTTTATCTCAATATCCATAATCATCCACATGCTAATAGAAGAGTCCTTTTGTCTGAGTTCGGCGCAAACTGGAAATTACAAAATCACTCATTCGTAAGATCAGATGTAAATCATTAATCAGTGGGATACAGTTTATTTCCCTTATGTAGAAATTCCCATTGCTGGTGCTGTTTTCTACGAATGTTTACTCATTGAGGATCTTCACTACCAGGGCATTTGAACGGTCATATTTTCCCCGCTCGTTTGATCCTCCGTTCATTAGCCTTTCAAACCCGCTCATTCGTTCACCGCTCAAATGAGCTATCACCCCGTTCCGTTCGTCCATGGCAGAAAACACCCGTCCAATCTTGAGTCAAAACAGTGCCCAATTTTGATGAACCCTATATAGTGCTGTCGTTTCTAGCTACGAGTAACATTGGTTCTTTCAGAGAAACGTGGAAGCTGGCAATGTATGATGCTCTATTCGTTTTTTGATTCATTTTGATAGGACTCCGGGGAGCCCAGTTTTTTTTAAAAAAGGTAGCCTGCATCAAAGATCATTGTAGACATACCTGAACCTATTTTTAGATAATTTTTAATAATTTAGTGCGTATCATGACAGATTTATTTACTTCATGGAAGCACGTGAAACTTCTTCAGTCCTGCCTCTTCAGTTTTCACCACTGCTAAACCGTGTTGATGTGATATGCGTAGATTTTTTAGTAGTTTATGAGTAACAGGCCTACATGTTTTTTCGGAACACTAAATCAATAACAAGAGGTGGAAGCAGTGTGTAAGAGCAAGTCTATTGACACTTCATTCACGAAATGTCATTGAACTGAAGTCTTAATACTTAAACAAACAATTTCGAAGAGCATCAATAAAGTATTCTTTTATCAAAATCAAAAGGTTTCACTTCCACGAAAGCGCAACGGGTCACCCATGCCCAAATTGGAACATAAAAATTTTCAAATTTCAAAATAACTTTATTGAAAAAAAGCCAATTTGGAAAATTATCAAGGATTTTCTGCCATTATTTCTTATACTGGGTTTTCCGGGGTTGAATTACTATTCAATAACGTTCAATCAAGCAAAAAGGCCGTTCGTTCCGATCACCGTTCATCGTCGTCTCAGACGATAATTCGTTCATCAAAAAAATGGAAAAAATGCCGTTCAATCGTTCGATCAAATGCCCTGTTCACGACCATTAAATGCCGAATTTTTCTTAAAATCACCTGCGATGCAATCATTATTACTGGTACCTGATGCAATCGTCAAAGAATGAACACTGATTGTTAGAATTTCTATTTGAGGTGATCAATATGGATTTTTAGTCAAGGCAATTATCGATTAGCACCTAAAAATCACGCATTTCTTTGAAATTTTACATGGGTTTGATTAAATGGATGCTGCATTCTCCTATGTGAAAGAACCACAGCAATAGTTTTATCCTAATTTTACAGCAAATTGTTGGCATTCGTCCATGATGTCAAATTTCTGTGGCCGTGGCGCACCAGAATATTTCCGCAGACGCTACTGCCTTGCGATTGAATTCGAATTTTATTTTCATGTAGAATTTACAATCAGTAGATACGGATATTATTTATTGGTGCATCCATCATGATAACAGTCAAATTCGTCATTAATTTCCTCCCCAACTTAGAGCAGTTGTTCTTTTTGTCGCTGTCCATCAAAAACATGCTAATCAAAATGGATTATAAAAACGTTTGAAAATCCCTTTTGATTACAAAAAGGATTGAGAATATACTCCCAGAAGATAAAGCTAGCTATGTTTCATTTAATCCACAGTATTGCTTGGCTAATTCTTTAGCTGCACGCGTAGAGTAGGGATATAGGTAGAGTGTTGGCTCAAAAAAGGATCTGTATACAGTGAAAATTTTTATATCAAAAGATTGTTTTTTGCGGAGATTGCGTTCCCGTGGTTCAAAATATTATTTGAGCAGTTTCAAAAATGTCAAAATTTTGCAAATTTTTATACTACCGACATGGAAACTTCTTTAGAAGTAGTATGAAGCAAGTTGGATATCAGAAAGAATGAACATTTGCCAAAAACAACTTAGTTAAGCGGAAATGAAGCTGATTATCAAGGGAATTTGATAAACCGCATTAAAATGGAAGTCTTCATGAAAAAAACCAGAACTTATTGTGCTTTCTTGGCTGAAATTGAAGTTATCAATTCAATTTTCACCGGCATGATTTTATGATTCAGCAAATTCATGTTGCATTTCTTGAGTCTGAATAGTGATGTGGAACCATTTACATCTTTCAAAGTCTATTGAAATCATTGTCTTTAATTATGTGATTTTGCTCTGCCAGGGGCAGGTTCCTTGTGATATGATCACGGTAAAGAAAAAACACTTGAGGTTGAGTATGAAAGTATCAACCTATTGAATTGTTATTTAACAAACGTTACCTCTCCAAAGCTGTCATGATACGGACGATCTGCAGAAAAATATAATTTCCTTCTGCATTACTATCATGATCACTCAATTCCGTTGTAATTTCTTCAAACTGCAAAAATTGGCATATCTCACATTTGGTAACAATATCCAACATGCATCCTCCTCGAGTTCATTTAATAAAATCAGAAGTGTATACACATTGGGGATTTAATGAATGCGGAGTTACCACTCTACCTAATAAACCTACTCTATGGCTGCGCGTAGTTTCTTGTTCTTAGCAGCATTTTAATGTTGTTGAATTCGAGAATTCTGCATATTATCTTCATGTATTCCTGCAATTCACTGGACAGATAATCAGCAATCCTATCTACGTTTGTCTGCAGATCTCATTGAATTGCTGTGTGGATGAGCGTACTTACGTGCACAGCCAAGTAAAATTAAACATCCGGTGTAATTACCTGGATGTTGATCTGAAAGGCTTCAGCATAACTCAATTACTATAGAATTATGAATAAATTTTGAAATTTGGATAGAATTTTTCATTGACATTGAGCATCTGACGCAGAGATGTTCTGCGTAGCTATGAGGCGAAGTTGTTCCTGTGGTAATTGGATATGGATCTGAGAGTTAGTGAAATTCAAGTTCTCGGAGAATTCGATTTCTAAGATGCTATCTGTATCGTAGTTTCAAATGTATTCGATCAGCAATCCATTGGGAAAGCTGAAAGAGTCCATGTCAACAAAACCTTTCGCATGTATGATTTGCACCTCATTTGCTGTCACGACATTCACACACACATTCAAATACACTGTTCATCGCAGAACAGTCTATCTTTATAATGCAGTGTGAATGCCGACCACGGCGAAATTCGTCTACGATGAGCTCGGATTGGCCCATAGCCGCACCGTTGCCCGCAGGTCAGTTATTGTTCATGAGCTTAGTATGTCAAGTTTCTAGCTGACATTGGTTTTTCAGAGAAACGTGGAAGCTGGAAATGTAGGATGTTCTCACATCTGACATCGCGAAATAATACAAGCTGCACTATCGGGAAATTCGTGGTTGGTATTGTCCCGCAATGACAATGCGAAACATTTAAGTTTTCGTCAAAGGTTACACGTGACACACGCCTTTTGTATCAAACCCTTAATCAAATTAGAGAATATCAAAATCCATAGTGGAAGTCAAAATCCGTTTGTAGTGATGATTAACCTATTACACGCTTTAGCAGCAGCATCACGCTGACGAAGTTGCTGGGTGACGATGGGTCAATGTTCAGCCATTTGACGTTTCGCTTCTACAAAGCTTGGAAGTTGCCAGCCATTTCACCAGTGGCACAACAGCTGCTTGACGTATAATATACTGTACGGTCTGCATATCCACTGACCGGAGATGAATTCACAGATTAAGGCATCATTGTACATGCCCGTGCCCGTGCTCACAGGTGAATGCCCGCTGCCCGCAGCGACCCCCAACCCCAGACGAAGAATACCATAAAACCACCAGACAAAAGCTGCTATCAAATCAGACTTGTGTCAACTGCTCATGAAATGTAATTGATTGCTTTTACAAATTACTCCGTTTTTCTTCAATTACATTTCAGTTACTTTGCAATTTCTTTAGAATTTCCGGCATTGCACTATTCGTTTTCCCTACAATTCTTTTTCTTGGCGGATATGCAAAGGTCAGTCACTACTGCTTCCTGGAATACAGACCACGCTTGTAGATTTGATGTAAGATTGCCACCTTTTGATTCCCTCCCAAGTGCTTCCTCAAGTGCTTTCGCCTCACATCTCTACTACAATTCAAACTGAAAATGCAGTGCTGTGATATTGAGACCTGTGGCTTTCTAGGAGACTCTATTTCGATTGAAAAAACGTCTCCGTTAAGGTTTAAATTGATTCAGAGATTCAAACTGTGGCCGCTTGAAGAATTTATGGGCCTCTCATTTTTCGAGGGAAAATTAATAGTAAAAGCTTTCTGATTTATGTTTTCCGATCACCTATTAGAAGGGGAAAGAATATCACAACACCGGCAAGTTTCTGGCAATTGTAAACCCAAAGCACATCTAAGTATTAACGCATTATCGACGAGGAGAGTAAGGTAATTTAAAATGCATGCTAATGAGCAGAGACAGCCGTAAAGTAAATGCAATTATATGAGTGCGTAATATAATAATATATATGTCTCTTTCTTTTCTGCTAGATATTCTCAAATAATGACATTTGATACAAGATTTGCATAAGCAAACTTATTAATTGACCTGCTGGCTTCAACAACATGTTCCTAGCTTTGTGTCATTCTGATGTTCAGATGGATGAGATAGGTACTGTAGTCAATAGTAGGATTTAAGAGCATGCTTTCATTGTTTTAAATAAAAAAACACCATGATTTTGTTTCTGATTTTCTTGCTTCATCGCAAAGCATTTTTCATCGCTTTCAACCTCAAAATCTACTTTGTTATGTGAAATAAGCCACCTGTAATGTCGTCAATATGTTATTCATAAGTTTACTATAAGTTGTATATTTATATCATACAACTAAGATTTGATGATAGCGACTCAATTAAAAGTATTCTTAGAAGTACTCTTAAAAGTATTCTTTGCATTCGCCTCTATACTAAGCCGTGGATGGATAGAAGATGACTCGTTCACTTGTTCTTTTCTGCTCTCGCTTTGAGTAAAACATCAAGGCATCCATCAACACTTCCTTTCATACTCATCAATTGCTAAGATCTCAATTATCAAAACAACGTATCTAAAAACTTTAATCAAACACTGTTTGAAAATTATGCTTAAAGCACTGATTACAAAACCATGCATTGAGAGAACGGTTGAAAAACAATTGACTTTGCAGCAGTATGTGCAACACAAAGCAATACTCATGTTCAAAAACGTCGTTTTAGACCATCTTTGAAAACTATGTACGAGCCATGCTTAAAATAATTGTTTTAAATAAGATTTATCGCTAAAACTGCTAATTTTGGCCGTCTGACAAAGCAGTTATCGAATTGACATTAGAAATCCTGCAGAATTTAATACCTGTGATAATGTCTACAATTAGTGAGAATCAAATCCGTCTAAAGGCCAAGAAGACACTGAGCTGAGAATACACTTAGAATTAGATACATTATTTGAAAAATTCTGAAAAGAACGAGAAACATGCTGCTAGGCAAAAACAACATCGTTTAAAAACACGCCAAGTATATTCCACCACATTGTATATCCTTTCAATCATGCTCACCGCCTTATACACATTGCATCCTTAAAAGCACGATTACCGCATATCGGTAGCCTACTACATTTTATTGAATATTGTGAGGATTTCATATCAATTGAAAAACTTTTGTATTTTCAAACGGATAAATAGATAGCAGAAATGGACACTCTCATTAACACAGTGTCTATTCAAAACAATGTTTTCAAGCTGCTTAACCATAGACGTTAAAACATGTTTTTTTAAACTGTGCATTGCACCTACCTTGTTTTCATATAGATCGCCATCCAGCGAATTGATTAGCTTGAAAGGATCTGAGAGAAATTAATGAGCACAAGAACTGTAATATGAAAAGCGCCTTCATGCAGACATTGTTCCTAAATTTGGACAACTTGAGATATTTATAACTATCTAATTGATAATTTTAACAAAAGGTTTTTTAAAAGATACACCAAAAAAGAGTGGTTGTGGATCTGATTACTCAATCACTCATTGTCTGTCATGGAGGGTATGTTAGCATTCGGCACAACGCTGTTAGAGATACAACTCAAAAATTGCTATCAGAAGTATGCGAAGACACGCGTTTGGAACCCTCTCTTCTTCTCGGCATAACGCTGTTAGAGCTACAACTCAAAAATTGCTATCAGAAGTATGCAAAGACACGCGTTTGGAACCCTCTCTTCTTCCTTTATCTGGGGAACATCTCCCATTGGGATCTAATGAACAAGATGGAGCATGTGCCGATATCAGCTGCTTAGGTTTCTGGACGCCGATTAACAGTGCATTTTTCGACGTAAGGGTAGTGAACCCAATGGCCCAATCTAATCGACAAAGGGAAGGTCCGCAGCTTCATCAACATCACGCTAGCCAGAAGAAGAGAGAATATAATGCACGAATTTCGGAAGTGGATATGGGTTCTTTCTGTCCATTGATATTCAGTTGCTCAGGGGGAATGCGACATGAAGGTCAAACATTTTACAAAAGGTTAGCGATGACGATCAGTGAAAAGAAAGGAGAAAGATATAGCCGAATGATTAGGTTCATTCGTTTGAGACTGAGATTCGATATTTTAAGAACCAGTATCATCTCACTCAGAGGAGAAAGAGAGCGAACAACCAAGGAC